>VONZ01001390.1:0-155140 GCA_012976165.1 Labeo catla | reverse complement strand
TAACAACTTGTTAATCATGCTAGAAACATGCTAGCAACACTCTAACAGCTTGCTAATCATGCTACAAACATGCAAGCAATATGCTAACAACTTGCTGATCATGTTAGAAACATGCTAGAAACTTGCTAATCATCCTAGAGACGTGCTACCAATATGCTAGCAACTTGTTAATCATGCTGGAAACACGATAACAACTTGCCAATCATGCTAGCAATATGCTAAACTTCTGTTAATCATGCTAGCAACATGCTAACAGCTTGTCAATCATGCTACAAACGTGCAAGCAATATGCTAACAACTTGCTGATCATGCTAGAGACGTGCTAGCAATATGGTAATAACGTGCCACCAATATGCTAACAACTTGCTAATCATGCTAGAAACATGCTAGCAACTTGTTAATCATGCTAGAAACATGCTAGCAACTTGCTAATCATGCTAGAGACTGTATTGCCTTCAAAACATATAAACTTTAACTTTTTAAAACTACTTTAAACCTCAAACTATTTTAGAATGAAAACCATCAAGCTTAAAACTTTTTTCTTTAAACTTTTTAAACTTTTTGAACTTTTTCAAACTTTCTGGTCTGGCTTTTTCAAGCCAAGTTAAAGTTTGTCTTGACAAACTTTCTTTTATCTAGTTTTAGTATTGTATTTCAATATGTTTCCTTTGAATTAGTTTTTATTTTAAATGTTCAGCTTTCATGTTCAGTTTAGTTAAAGTTTTAGTAATTTTGTTTTTATTAGTTTTTGTTGTTTTAAATGTCTATAATTTTTTTTAAATCATTTTTATTTAGTATTATTAGTATTGTTTGTGACCCTGGAGCATAAAACCAGTCTTAAGTATCACGGGTATATTTGTCAAGTCAAGTCAAGTCACCTTTATTTATATACCGCCTTTAACAATACAGAATTGTGACAAGGCGGCTGTACAGTATTAAATAGGAAACAGTACATCAACAATGCCAAAGGCAACAGTAAACACTCACATTTTAGGTAAAGGTAGTTAATCAAAAATAATAAAATAAAATGCAATATTGTGTTAAGAGAAATTGTCCCCAACTAAGCAAGCCAGAGGCGACAGCGGCAAGGAACCAAAACTCCATCGGTGACAAATGAAGAAAAAAACCTTGGGAGAAACCAGGCTCAGTCGGGGGCCAGTTCTCCTCTGGCCAAAAGTTCCCGTGGTCTTGTGCCGACAGCGGTCTAGGTGATGTGGTCTTCACTGTGGATCCGTCTCTGGGGCTCATCTAGTCGATGTGGTCTCCGCTGACATTCAGGGCTGTAGAGGTCGTCTCTAGGTGCTGATCCACCGTCTGGGCTGGGTTCGGACTGGATCCGGAGGACTGCAGTGACCATCTGATCTGGATACGGACTGGATCTGGTGGTTAATGTGACCTCGGAATAAGAGAGAAACAGACTAATATTAGCGTAGATGCCATTCTTCTGACGATGCACTGAGTACATCGGGTGTTATGGGAAGTGTTCCCGGTTCCGGTTGACCTAATTAGTGCAGCCTAACAATCCTTTAACGGATTTGAATTATAAGAATATGTTGATTTGTTATGTGTAAGCAAGGTTAAAGAGATGGGTCTTTAATCTAGATTTAAACTGACAGAGTGTGTCTGCGTCCCGAACATTGTAGGGTAGATTGTTCCAGAGTTTGGGCGCTAGATAAGAAAATGATCTCCCGCCCGCGGTTGAAAATTTGTAGCAATAGCCAAAAGTACATTGACAACTTTAAAGGTGATTTTCTCAATATTTAAATTTTTTCACACCCTCAGATTCCAGATTTTCAAATAGTTGTATCTCGGAAAGCTTATTTATTCAGCTTTTAGGTAATGTATAAATCTCAATTTTAAAAAATTGACCCTTATGACTGGTTTTGTGGTCCAGGGTCACATTTAGTATAATATTTATTTTGTTATTTTAGTACTTCAAATTAAACTAAATGAAAATAAGAAATGCTGCATTTGCAACTAGCTGAAATAAAATAAAATATTAAAAGCGTATTTTAATTTATAAATTAGAAATGAATACTTTTTTTCATCAAGCATACATTAAATTAATCAAAAGTGACAGTAAAGACATTTAAAATGTTACAAAAGATTTATATTTTATTGTATTGTATTGTGTGTATTTTTTTATGTATTTTATTTCGAGTAATAAAATTGTTGTATGGTTTTAGTTAACTATAATAACCCTGGTAACACCACATTGTTTTGTGTTTCTATTAGTGCACATTAAATCATCACAGTAATGAAACGCAGCCTGCAGTCATGCTCGGACAATCCTAGTTCTCACTGTGACGGCTGTAGGTTGTAATGCGAGTGTGTGTGTTTTGTGTTTCATGGCCGCGCCGCTGGTTTCTCTGCAGAAGAATGGTTCCATCAGTGTAAGTGTTTTAATTCAGCTTCCCACGCACCGCCCACCGCCGTCCCACACTCATGTACTCGCTCACACACACAGCGCTTGTTGTTCGACGCGCCGCTGATGTGTGCGCCGTGTCTCCTCAGGCAAACGACACGGAGCCGGAGAGAAGAAGAGCGGCGGTGTGGATCTGTCCAAGAGGAGTCTGCCCATGAAAGGTTCGAGTGTGTTTGTGTTCGGCCACGTTTCATTTGAAATCTACATCTGAAACCTGAGAAACACCGCAGGCAAAACACAAACACACGCCTCTGTCTGGTCATCTGTATCCCACAACTCCACCAAACCGACCTGTTTGATGGTGCTATTAAATTCATATCATTGTTTATTTAGGTATTTATTATTTTTATTATTTATTATAGATTTTATTTGTTTTAGAAATTGATTTTTATAAATAAATGTATTTATTTTATTTATTTTAAATTATATATTTATCTGTTTTTTGTTTTAATTTTAGTTTTAGTAACTATAATGTGCTTTAGTTGTTTTTATTTATTTTTTATATTTCATTTTAGCTGCTAATTTAAGTATAGGAATTTCATAATAAATTTAGTAAATTAGTTTTTAGTTTTAGTACATTTTAATACTTAAAATATAAATATTATATTGAAAAAAATATGTCTTTATTTTACTTTAGAAAATTATTTTTAATACTTTTAGTTTTAGTAAGTTTTGTACTTCAGCTTATTTTACCTTAAGTTTTTCAGTTTAAGTTTATTTTTTATATTTAATATTTTTATATCAGCATTGTATCAATTTTTTAATACTTTTAGTATGTTTTTTTAGTTGTTTTTATTTATTTTTATATTTCATTTTAGCTGCTAATTTAAGTATAGTAATTTCATAATAAATTTAGTAAATTAGTTTTTAGTTTTAGCCAATTTTAATACTTAAAATATAAATATTATATTAAAAACGTCTTTATTTTGCTTTAGAAAATTATTTTTAATACTTTTAGTTTTAGTAAGTTTTGTACTTCAGTTTATTTTACCTTAAGTTTTTCAGTTTACGTTTTTTGATATGTAATATTTTTACGTCAGCGTTATATCCATTTTTCTTTTTCTTTATTTCAGTTATTTTTCAAGATAACGTTTATAATTTTTAGGTTTTTCATCTAACATTTATATTTTATATCAGCTTTATATAAATTAAGGAAAATAATATTTAGTTTTAGTAAGTTTAGTACTTCACCTTAATGTATTTCACTTGTTTGCCAAAGCAACATTTCTGAGTTTCAGCTTTTTAAGTTTACGCTTTTCATCTGTTTATATTTAATGTCTGCTTTATAACAGTTAACGAAAATTAGATTTTAATTTTAATTTAATTTATTTTAAGTATAGTCATTTCATAATAAATTTAGTAAATTAGTTTTAGTCCGTTTTAGTGTTTAAAATATAAATATTTTGTTGAAAAAAATTGTCTTCATTTTGCTTTTTTATTTTTAATACTTTTAGTTTTAGTAAGTTTTGTACTTCAGTCTATTTTACCTTAAGTTTTTTAGTTTAAGTTTTTTTTTTTAAATATTTAATATTTTTATGTCAGCGTTATATCCATTTTTTAATACTTTTACTAAGTTTAGTACTGAAACTTATTTTATTTTAGTTATTTTTCAAGATAACTTATATTTTTCATGTTTTTCATCTAAAATGTATATTTTATGTCAGCTTTATATAAATTAAGGAAAATAATATTTACTTTTAGTAAGTTTAGTACTTTGCTTTAATGTATTTCACTTGTTTGCCAAAGCAACATTTCTAATTTTCAGCTTTTTAAGTTCGCTTTTCATCTAGTATTTATATTTAATGTCAGTTTTATAACAGTTAAGGAAAATTATTTTTAATTTATTAAGTTTAGCACTTCATCTTATTTTATTTCACTTAGTTCCCATGGTAACATTACTAATTTTTATGTTTTTTTAAATTAAAATGTTATCATCTAATATTTATCATTTATGTCAGCTTTTAACAGCACTGCAGTTCACTGATTGTTGTAAAGATAATAACCGGCATCTCTGTTTGACAGAAGTGAATATATTCATAAATGTTCAGGCATTGTATTCATAACACATCATCTCTCTAACACTGATTTCAATCAGTTGTCGATCAGACGAGACTCTGTTTTCACACACAGCCGCTGTCTTCATCTGCATGTTTATAGTAAATATATGAAAATGCATGAATTATTTAAAACAACACTGGCTGTAAACACCATAAGAACGGTCGCTTCCTTAGTTTTGCTCGTTATTTCCTCATCCTCACTTGTGGAGCAACAGCAGATGAGGAGAGATGAACTAAATAAATGTGTGTGTGTGATGCTGCAGATGATATTAATAATGTTTAAGCGTGTGGACAGCTTTGATTTCTGTCGATGTGTTTTATGTCAGGTGTTGGTGAAGTGTTGTACGAAGCGTTACAGTAGTAATCGTCATGAATGTGTCGGTGTGGTGTCGAATCTGGAGCTGTGAGAACGAACCGCATGAAAGAGCGGATCACTGTGTGCTTAAAGACGAGACGATTATAATTCATGTAACTGGGTCACCAAGTCTGAGAATGACAATATCAGCAAAGCTTACTGTGGTTTTACCCTCTTACATAAAAAAGTCCAATTCACACCAAAATCATACTCAAAAATGTAAGAAATGAATGAGAATGAGATTTTCCCACATTATAATAAAGCAAGTAGTGGCATATTATAATGTATTTATACATCAAGTAAGTATTTGTATATATATCATATAATTTGATCAGATTTTTTTTTTTAAAAATCCAGTAAAAATTACAGTCGTACAGTAATTTTTGAGAATCATTATTGAGGATAATTATAATAAAAAAATAAAAAAAAATAAAATAAATGAAATACAGTAATGAGAACTTTGGGTAAATGTGCTTAATTGTCAAAAATAAATAAATAAATAATAATATATATATATATATATATATATATATATATTAGGGCTGTCAAACAATTAATTGTACATAAATGTTATTTATGCACAAAATATTTTTATTTATATATAATAAAAATGATAATAAATACATATACTTGTAAATATTTCTTAAATACATATATGAATGTGTTTATATTCATATACAAAATAATTACACAGTACACACACTTACATTAGGCAAACTCAAACTTTTTTATGCGATTAATCGTGATTAATATATTTTATATTATTTTTTTCTATACATTTTTGGTGTAAAATGTACTTTGGTATCATGAGGTCTAATAAGAAGGATAATTGTAATTTTCTTTAAAAAGTAAAAGATTAAAGCTAATGCAATACAGTAACAATAACTTGGAGTGAATGTATTTAATTTTTATAAACAAATAATGGTTATACTAATGATTTTAGGGTGAAATTTGAGTTTTATAAAAAATAATTAAAAATTAAAAGCAGTGCATTATAGTAAAAAGAACTTAAAATGCTAAATGTGTTTAGTTGTTATAAAAATAATGCAATGCAATGCAAAAACAAATAATCCTAAAATGTTTTTTGTTTTTTTTATTTTGTTTTAATTTCCTGCAATATATAATTTGTATTTTGTTTTATATGAGGTGTAAGGTGAAATTTGAATTTTCAAAGAAATAAAAAATAAAAATAATGAATACAGTAATAAGAACTTGAGGAAATATGTGATTAATTGTTATTAAAAAAATGCAGTGCAATGGGATAGTTCAACCAAAAATGACAGTTCCTTCATTAATTACTCACCCTCATGTCGTTCCAAACCAGTAAGACCGTCGTCTATATTTGGAACACAAATTAAGATATTTTTGATGAAATCCGAGAGCTTTCTGACCCTCCATAGACAGCAAGGGTCCTGCCATGTTCAGAGTCCAGAGTAATGACTGAATTTTCATTTTTGGGTGCACTGTCCCTTTAACAGTCCTAAAAATAGTCCTAAAGTTTTTTTTATTCCATATGTTTTTTATTTCCTCATGATTTTAGGATGAAATGTGAGTTTTCATGGGTTTAAGATGCAGTTTGTTTCTCAGTATGAGCTGCACATGTTTATTTGAGGAGGATGGTCTGATGATCTGCTAGCAGGGGGATCGTTAGATGTGTGTTTGACTCACTGATGTGAATGAAGAATCACTGCAGTAACGGAGAGAGGTGCTGTTAGTATGACAGACACGTTCTGTTGTATGAAATCCCTAAAGCCTCACGTGATCGTCTCTGCTTTTTAGTCGGGATCGGATTTTCTGAATCCCGTTTGACTCTAGAGGATCAGTTACAGAATCGTGAATCTTTTGGTTCAGGTGTGACTGTAGATTCATTATTCAGTGTTGTTTACTATCTCCTGCATCACCAGTACTAGTGCTCAGAGTGATCTGAACAAACCTCTGACATTAAATATTCAACTTCACTGTGTAGCTCGGCCTGCAGCGCTCAAGAAAACCTCTCAGAACAACAGTGAAAGCCTGTCAACCAGCGCTCATGTGTCCTTAAAATAATGCAGAACTCTAGTTCTTACAGGATTTGGTCTTTTACGTCACACTTTCCCATTTCACATGTATTTTAGATGATTGCATGAAGTGTCTCATGCATGATTCATGCTAATGGGTCTGTTTCTGCAGGCCTGGAGCTTCTGTACCAGCCGGAGGTGGTTCGACTCTACCTGTCGCTCCTCAAGCTGAGCCAGAACCACAACACGCTGGAGGCGGCAGCTGGAGCCCTGCAGAACCTGTCAGCCGGACACTGGGCCGTAAGTCACACCAGACACTGAGCAGCTGACCGGCTGTAACTGATTATCTGCGATAGACCATCTGTAATAAACCCTTTGTGACTGACCGTCTGTGGCCGTCTGTCTGTAACTGACCATTTGCATTTGACCATCTGTAACTGATCATCTGCGACTGGCCGTGTATACTAATCATCTATGACTGACCACTGACTGTCTGCAACTGAACATCTGTGACTGAGTGTCTGTTACTGACAGTCTTTAACTGTCTGTAGCAACTGACCATCTGCGACTTTGTGTATCTGACTGCCTGTGACTGACTGTAACTGACCATCTGCGACTGACTGATTGTAACTGACTGTCTGTAGCAACTGTCTGTCACTCTGTAACTGAACGTCTGTGGCTGACCATCTGCAACTGACAGTCTGTAACTGATCATCTGCGGTTAACTGTCTGGAGCAACTGACTGTCTGTGTGTCTAACTGTGTGTAACTGACTGTATGTGACTGTCTGCGACTGACTGTCTCCAGCTGACCGTCTGCAACTGTCTGTAACTGACCGTGTGTAACTGA
Source organism: Labeo catla (assembly GCA_012976165.1). Taxonomy (NCBI): domain Eukaryota; kingdom Metazoa; phylum Chordata; class Actinopteri; order Cypriniformes; family Cyprinidae; genus Labeo; species Labeo catla. The sequence goes on along the minus strand of VONZ01001390.1, from coordinate 147,458 downwards.
CTGTCTGTAGCAGCTAACTGTCTGTGACTGACTGTGTGAACTGACCATCTGTGCCTGTCTCTAACCGTGTCTAACTGTTGCCGACTGTCTGACTGTCACTGTCTGCAACTGTCTGTAACTGACCATCTGCAACTGACCGTCTGTGACTGTCTGTAACTGACTGTCTGTAGTGACTGACCATCTGACTGACTGACTGTGTAACTGACCGTCTGTGACTGTCTGCAGCTGACCGTCTGCAACTGTGGAGCTGGCCATCTGCATCTGACCATCTGCAGCTGACCACCTGTGACTGTCTGTAACTGGCCGTGTGTAACTGACTATAGCAACTGACTGTCTCGCGACTGACTGTGTGTAACTGACCATCTGTGACTGACTGGCTGTGTGTAAATGACTGACTGTATGTAACTGACCCGTGTGTGACTGTATCACGACTGGCCGTGTGTAACTGACTGTCTGTAGCGACTGACCATCTGTGACTGACTGTGTGTAACTGACCATCTGTGACTGTCTGTGCCTGACTGTCTGTGGCTGACCGTATGCAACTGTCTGTAGCTGACCATCTGCATCTGCGGCTGACCGCCTGTGACTGTCTGTAACTGACCATGTAAACTGACTGTCTGTAGCGACTGTGTGTAACTGACTGACGTCTGTGACTGACCGTGTGTAACTGACTGTCTGTGGATGACCGACTGACTGTGTGTAAGTGACTGTCTGTAACTGACCGTGTGACCGTCTGTAAACTGACCGTCTGTGACTGTCTGCGACTGACCGTGTAACTGACTGTCTGTGGCTGTCTGTGCACCATGTAACTGACTGTCTGTAGTGACTGACCATCTGCGATTGATAAACTGACCATCTGTGACTGTCCGACTGTCTGTGGCTGACAGTCTGCAACTGTCTAGCTGCCATCTGCATCTGACCATCTGCAGCTGACCGTCTGTGACTGTCTTTAACTGACCGTGTGTGACTTTCTGTAGCGACTGATTGTCTGCGACTGACTGTATGTAACTGACCGTGTGTAACTGACTGTCTGCGACTGTGTGTAACTGACCGTCTGTGACTGTCTGCGACTGACCGTCTGCAACTGTCTGTAACTGACCAACTGACCGTGTGTAACTGACTGTGACTGTAACTGACTGTCTGTGACTGTGTGTAACTGACCCGTCTGTGACTGTCTGCAACTGACCGTCTGTGACTGTCTGCGACTGACCGTCTGCAACTGTCTGTACTGACTGACCAACTGAACTGGACCAACTGACCGTGTGTAACTGACTGTCTGCGACTGTGTCTAACTGACTGTCTGTAGTGACTGACCATCTGCGACTGACTGTGTGTAACTGACCGTCTGTGAATGTCTGTAACTGACTGTCTGTGGCTGACCATCTACAACTGACTGTAGCTGGCCATCTGCATCTGACCGTCTATGACTGTCTGCAACTGACCACCTGTGACTGGTCATCTGCGACTGTCTGTAACTGACCATCTGCAATTGACAGTCTGCAGCTGCCCATCTACGACTGTGTCCAACTGAACGTCTGCGACTGACAGTTTTCAACTGACCATCGCCAACATTTAAAACCAGAACTAAGATAACTTGTAGTGTGACTGAGCAAGTTTTACTTTTCAGGTTAACAAGTGAAGCTGTCTGTTCAAAACACAAACTTTAAATTACATTACAGATCAGTAAAGCATAAATCTAAGCCTCTTAATTAAACGTCTTCTTCGTTTTTCTCAGTGGTCCAATTATATCCGAGCGACGGTGCGTAAGGAGAAGGGTCTGCCAGTGCTGGTGGAGCTGCTGCACTCGGACGCTGATAAAGTGGTGCGAGCGATCGCCATCGCGCTGAGAAACCTCGCCATCGACCACAAGAACAAAGATCTCATTGGTAAGATCCAGAGCAGCAGCTTCACTCTGACCTTCTCCATGAGATGCTGAGGCTGACGGTCTCTCTGCTGCCCGCTCAGGGAGTTACGCCATGAGGGATCTGGTCAGTAACCTGCCCTGCGGCCAGCAGCGACCTGCCAAAAACCTGGAGGGAGACACGGTGGTGGCCGTCCTGAACACCATTCTAGAGATCGTCTCTGAGAACCTGGAGAATGCAAGATTTCTCATTCAGGGACAGGGAATCCAGAAGCTCGTTTCAATCAACAGAACCAGGTGACGACCTGGAAACACATAGTGACCACTCAGAAAACCTTAGCAGTGCAACAGCAACATGGTAAAATCCACTCTGAGCACATTAGCAACCCCATAGTGACAACACACTCATTTGTCCTGAATAAATGTAAAGCTGCAGTTGTTCATTGGTCTGATCAGGATGTTTTCTGTCTTGTTGATCTGTGAATGTGTCAGCCAATCTGTCCGCGAGACCAAAGCCGCGTCACACATCTTGCAGACGGTTTGGGCCTATAAGGATCTGCGACACACGCTGTGTAAGGCCGGCTGGAACAAAACGCACTTCAAGGTAACAGCAGTTAAAGAGGGACGGATCGATGAGTGTTTCACAGCCGTACTTATGAAATGAATTTCAGAAAGCTCTGTGCTAATGATGAATATCGATCATGCGTTTCAGCCAGCCATCTCCGGCCTGCCCAAAAAACAGAAGAATGCCAAACAGGGGAACGATGACATCACACTGCCCTTAATGGAGAAAAACCAAGGTCACTGATTCCTGCTGTTTGAATGCGGCTGCATTAATGAGAATGACAGAAGTGCTGTGCCTTCAACAACCTCGTTATGCAAGCTTTACTGTGTTAGAATTGTGTGTATGTGTGTGTTAAGTACTAATGCAGTGATGTGTATGTGTGTGTGTGTGTCTGTTTTACGCACTAATGCAATGATGTGTGTGCGTGTTTGTGTCTGTGTGTTTTATGCAATAATGCAATTGTGTGTGTGTGTGTATTTATGTTTAATGCACTAATATAGTGGGGGGTGGGTGTGTGTGTGTTTAATGCGCTGATGCAGTGATGTGCATGTGCTTTATACACTAATGCAATAATGCAGTCGTGTGTGTGTATGTGTGCATTTATGTTTAATGCAGTAATATTGTGGTGTGTGTGTTTTATGCACTTGGTATTAGTTGTGTGTTTTATACAGTAATAATGCAATGATGTGTGTATTATTATTATTATTATTATTATTGTATTAATGTCTGTGTTTTATGCACTAATGCAGTAATGTGTGTGTGTTATTATTATTGTGTTTTAAACTAATGCAGTGGTGTGTGTGCGTGCATATGTTTATGCACTAATGCAGTCGTATTGTTATTATTATTTAAGTACTAATGCAGCAATTCTGTGTGTATTATTTGCTCTAATGCAGTGATGTATGTGTATGTTGTGTTTTATGCTAATGCAACTGTGTTGTGTGTGTTTAATGCACCAATGCATTGCGTGTGTGTATATTTTGTTTTATGCACTAATGCAGTAATTATTATTGTGTTTTAAAGCACTAATGCAGCACTGTGTGTGTGTTTTAAAGCACTAATGCAGCACTGTGTGTATTATTGATGTGTGTGTGTGTGTTATTGTGTTTTAAGCACTAATGCAGCAACTGTGTGTGTGTGTATACGTGCATGTGTTTTATGCACTAATGCAGTTTGTGTCTGTGTTTAATGCACTAATGCAATTATTAATGTATGTGTGTTTGTGTTTTATGTACACTAATGCAACAATGTGTGTGTGTGTGTGTGTTTAATGCACTAATGCAGTAATGCGTGTGTGTGTTTTATGCACTAATGCAGTCGTGTGTGTGTGTGTGTATGTTTTATACACTAATGCGGTGATGTTTATTGCTGTTTCTGCTGCAGATGGATACTGCACCGTTGATCAGGCAGAGCGAGCAGCAGACGCTCCATGTCACATGATTGAACGAGAAACTTTTCAGGTCATTGATCATCATGTTTGAGTCATTTCTGTTCCTTTAGAAACTCGTAAACTATTTATTCATGTAAAATGCATTGAAACAGAATCATTAAAAGCAACAAAATTTGATCAAAGTGCTTTACAATAATAATTCAGTATCTAAAATAAAAGAAATCATCATATAAGGGCTTACACTCTCTGTGGCTGCTCAAACACATCACTTGCTCACCAATAAATCCACTGTAGTGAATGGGTGCCGTCAGAATGAGAGTCCAAACAGCTGATAAAAACATCACAATAATCCACAAGCAATCCACACCTCTCCAGTCCATCAGTTAACATCTTGAGAAGAGACAAAAGATGAAACAAATCCATCAAGGCATTTTTAACTAAAATACAAGTCCATAATCCATAATAACGCTTCCTCCAGTGAAAAAGTGGTCTGGTCTGAATCAGGAGAGAACTCTGCCAAAACAGTCCGAAACAGCTCTGAACAAATATGTGGCTGGCTTTTGATGTGAGAATCAACAGGAAATGGGCTTTTTCACTGTAGGAAGTGTTGTTATGCATTATGGAAGCAACAGTTTCAAGTTTTTGTTTTCTTAGAAACATGCAACTTGTCTAGTTATGATGTTAATTGATGGACTGGAGTGGTGTGGATTACTTGTGGATTATTGTGATGTTTTTTTCGGCTGTTTGGACTCTCATTCTGACGGCACCCATTCACTACAGTGAGCAAGTGATGGAATGACACATTTCTACAAATCTGATGAACAAACAAACTCAAATACATCCTGGATGATCTATAGATGAGGACATTTACAGCAACTTTTAATGACTTTATGATGTCGATTGTGTTTCAGGGTGTGAATGATAAGAGGCATTTCATCAGGACCAGCAGGCCGGCGGTTGGTTTAGTGGAGCGAACGCCGCAGCCGCTGGACTCGTGGGTCTGATCCGGCTCACGGTAAACCACATGATCGCACACTCATCACTTAAGCTTCTTTTCATTTGTCAGTGAAACCATAAACGACAGTTGCTGGTTTATGTCTTTGTATCTTATACAAATGTAATAAAATATTGACTTGAACCCTTGATTTGTTTTCATAGGTTGGAGATCCACTTTCAAGACCTGCATTTAGACTGACATTATCAGCCTTCAGCACAATTCACCACAGAATCAAACAAGAGAAATCCAACATATCATAGCTGTTCATGTCCACACCGATGACCCGTGCTAAAGAGAGCTGGAGGAATCGTGTCCGATCCGTCTGAAAGTGGAATTTGACTCTTTGCTGCTTTGGCAATCTTCACTGTTAAACTCAAGATTCATAATGATGTGACGAGTCATTTATTGATTGTTTAACATCTGATTATACATCATATTATGATCTTGTGTTGTTTCTATTGCTTATTTTTTGTCTCTAAATTGTATAATAGTGTTTCGATCACAGATCAGTTCTATGTCTAAACTTTTATGCATAAAATAAATAAGTAAGAATATTCATAGGTTATTGGAACTGGAAAAACAGAAATTGTACTTATAGCCTATATCAGAGAATATATCAGAGATTTTAACGCATTCATACTAAATTTGTTTCATAACATCAGTGATTTAATGGCTTGAAAAATAAACATCAGAGTTTTATCTCTTCTTAATAAATCTATTTCGTCATGCATCTAACAGAAAATAAATAAAATTAAATAAAACGTGTTCTTGCTTCGTGGCAAATTTCATGTAGCAAGCTGAATGATTCGCTCGTCTGTTTGGATTCGAATGTTTTGAGCGATTCGAAAGAAAAGAGTCGATTCAAACGATCCGAGTGAGAAGCGTTTTTTGAAACTGCATCGCATCGGTTACAGAATCACTGCAGCTTCAGATGCTGATCAGCAGAAATGAGAGAAAATCATCGATCACAGATGGAGAAGAACAAAACCAACGCGAAGAGAAACACAACAGGTGTGTGAGACTCATAATTCATTCATATTCACTTTTAACGTGTGGAAACTATAGTTCATCTGCTTTCGTAAGTGACTTTTCTTTCTGTGTTAAAGATGCTTTAAAGACAATATAGGAACATGGAAATTAATTGTTTCCTGCTAGCTAAATTTCATATACTCTAAACCTTCCTTTTTTAATTCAAAGTTGGTCTAGACAAGTATGGAAACAGTTCTGTTCATCCTAAAGCAGTGAGAACTGTAATTCTATATTTATCCTTTATAAGGTGAAAAAAACATGGTTACTGTAGTTAAACCATGGTAACCACAAATTAACCATGGTTTTGCTACACAAAGCTTAGTTTAACCATGGTATTTCTAGTGGTTATACAAAAAAGGTTACTACACTTACTACAATAAAACCATATTGTTTCTTTCTTTCTTTCTTTCTTTCTTTTTTATAACTGTACTGCTTCAATGGTTTGATGTTTTATACCGTTTAATAAAAAAAAATAATGGGAGAAAAACATTTCTGATACTCGCCCTGAAGTCCCGATCTGAATCAAATGATTCGCGATTCGCGCTCCGAAATCCCGATCGATCTGAATCAAATGATTCGCGATCCCGCACTGAAGTCCTGATCGATCCGCGATCCGAAGATCCAATCGATCTGAATCAAATGATTCGCGATCAGCGCTCCGAAATCCTGATCGATCTGAATTCAAGGCCCGGAATCCCGATCGATTCGAATCGTCGATTCGCGATTCAAGGCCCGAAATCCCGATCGATCTGAATCAAATGATTCGCGATTCACCGGAACTCGACGTTCAAATGATTCGCTGATCAGCGCCCGAATCCCGCCGACGATCTGAATCAAATGATTCAAGGCTTCCGAACTCGATCGATCCAGATGATTCGCGATCAGCCCGGTTCAGATCGATCTGAATCAATGATTCTCATGATTACGTCTAAACCTCGATCGATCTGAATCAATGATTCAAGGACATTCGTCCGAACCTCGATCGATCCAGATGATTCGCGATCAGCCCGAAGTTCAGATCGATTGAATCAAATGATTCGCTGATTCGCCCGAACTCCGGACGATCCAATGATTCGGCGATCAGCGATCAGTTCAGGATCGATCTGACCAGCCGATTCGCGATTCGGGCGACCGAACTCGATAGATCTGAATCAAATGATTCACATTCGAATCCCGACGATCCAGATGATTTCATCAGCTCCCAAATCCCCACTTGAATCAGTCGATTCAAGGCCCAACCCCGACGATCCAGATGATTCACATCAGCGATCAGTCTCAGGATCGATCTTGAATCAAATGATTCGCGATTCACAAGTTCAAATCCCCGATAGCGATAGATCTGAATCAAATGATTCGGGCGATCAATGGCCCGAACCCGACGATCTGAATCAAATGATTCATTCAACCTTGATCGACCAAAATGATTCACAAGGGATTCTAAATCCCGGATCGATCTGAATCAACAGGATTCGCCCAAACCCGACGATCCAGATGATTCGCTGCTCAGCGCCCGGAACTCGACGATTCGAATTAAATGATTCACCGGAACCCGACGATCTGATGATCTTCATGACACGGTTCAGATCGATCCAAATGATTCGCGATCAGCGCTCCGAAATCCCGATAGATCTGAATCAAATGATTCGCGATTCGCGCTCCGAAATCCCGATCGATCCAAATGATTCGCGATCAGCGCTCCGAAATCCCGATCGATCCAAATGATTCGCGATCAGCGCTCCGAAATCCCGATCGATCTGAATCAAATGATTCGCGATCAGCGCTCCTAAGTTCCGATCGATCTGAATCAAACGATTGAACTGAACTGAATGATCGGAGTCACGAGTTTGAATCAATTGGAGCGGTTCCAGCGTAATTGACTCACTCTGTTGAATCGGTTTGTCTGTTCCTCCGCTTTTCGCGTGTTCAGTCAAGTTTACACAACACTGTCAGTACTACTACTGGATTAGCTCGCTACTTTTAAGACATTCATCTTAATAAGCGAAAAAGGGTCGATCTTTGCAAATAAAATATCCATATTTCCATTCCAAAGAAAAAAACAGCATATGCTGGTAGCTGTGTTTTGATGCTGGAATGCTGGTTAGGTAGGTTTTGATGCTGGTTTAAGCTGGTCCTTTGCTGGTTCATGCTGGTCCTTGACCAGCAACATGACCAGCAAAAACCAGCAAAGGACCAGCTTAAACCAGCCATAAATCAAAACATAGCTACCAGCATATGCTGTTTTTTTCACCAGGGACATCCAACACAAATCTACTCCATATTGAGGTGAGGTAACCGGTTTACTGCTAACTAGTGAAACACTCCATTAATATGACCAGCTGCAGCTCAAAATACATGTTAGATGGAAACATTGTGCATTATGATGGAGTTTGTAGCTTAATTCACTAGATTTGAAATAGTTTGAGCTGCAGTTCAGTTGCTGACAGTTCAATAGGAATCAGCTGAAATCATCCAGTCATCTCATACCATCAGTATATATTGTAATAAATAGCTGAGAAATTATTGTTGTATCTGATTTTTACTCCACACATGCAAATTACAACAACAGTGGTTACATAGCCTACAGATATGTTTAATTGTTTGATCAAAATGAAAGTGGTAAAATAAGACTGGTAACGGCACTAATAACTTTTATGAGCACTGAATTAGATTTTAAAGGGTGTTTTTTTTTTAATTATTTCCAGCTATGTCGTTCGGTGCTTCAGAGAGTCCATCCACATCCATGAGCTCCTCTGATGTTCAATCGTCAGCTGCTGATGAACCAGAACAGGAATCTGCTGCTCCACAAACCCATCGCCGAAACAAGAGCATCAGCGCAGCTCACCCCGCAATCTACTTAAACACCCGCTCTCACAAACTGCTCAGGAGAGCCGTACGCGTTTGGAAGATGCCCATTCCCATAATGAACTTCACGGGATCTTTGAAGCCGAAGCCCAAGAACTTCCAAGAGCGTCTGAAGCGAGTGGAAATGCTTCGGAAACGGTCTGAAGATTCAAAGAGTCCGAAGCCGATGACTCGCTCCGTCAGAGACCAGCAGCTGTGCAGCTCCGGGACAGACTCCTCTCCATCACCCTCCAGCACCTCCTTACAGTCCCACCGCAACCTCCGCACACGGACGGTCCACGTGCACCGCAGCCGCCGATACAGGAAACAGCTACAGCTCTACCGGATGCTGTCCAACAACAAGAGACGCAGACAGAGCCATGAGAAACCAAACAGGCTGGAGGTCAGTGACAGGCTCAATTATATGAGCTGGAAAGTGCTTGTTCACTTCTAAATAAGTGAATATCTATGGAGCCATGATGGTGATGGGAGGAAAAATTATATTTGAATGCTTTGCATTCACTCTCAAAACTTTACTATCATTTGCAAAAAATTTTGTTTGCAAAATTTTTTGCATTCTTTTGCAAAACATTTGCATGACCCAGAAAGCACTGATTTGGTTTACAATTTGTGTTCTCTCATAAAACTTTTGCCTTCTACCTAGAAACTTTGCTTTCTCCAGCAAAATTTAGCATTTTCCTGATAAATTCTGCTTTAGTTTACAATTTTGTTTCTCTTTTTGTCTCCACTCCTGAATCTCACATTCCACCCAGAAACTTTGCATTCCTTTGCAAAACTTTGCTTTAGTTTAGAATGCAATTGTGTTTTTTTACAAAATGATTGTGTTGCATTCTCTTACAAAACATTTGCGTCTGCTCTTAATACATTTGCGTTCTCCCGAGAAACATTGCGTTCTCTTGCAAAACATTCACGTTCACTCCTAAAACGTTGTGTTCCCACAAAAAACGTGGTGTTCGCTTGCAAAACTGTTGCGTTTCCCCAATAAACATTGCGCTGTCTTGCAAAAGCACTGGAATAAAGGTTTTTCTATCACCTCATATTAATCCCAGCACTAAAATTATGCAAGCAATATTTATTTTTTATTTTACTTTCATTTTTTACAGGTATGTAAAAACATTTTACGGACACGTTTCTGACTTTTTTCTCAGAATGGCGTGATGCAAACTCGCAATTCTGACTTACACTCACAATTGCGAGTTATAATGTCAGAATTGCAAGATATGAAGTCACAAATCTGACTTTTTTTCTTAGAATTGCATAATATAAACAATTGCAAGAAATAAAGCCAGAATTGCGAGATAAAAACTTTTTTCTCGCAATTGCATGTTTATATCTCACAATTCTGACCTAATAACTTGCAATTCTGAGAAAAAAAGTCAGAATTGTGAGTTTATATCTCGTAATTCTGACTTTATAACATGCAATTGCTAGTTTATATCACGCAATTCTGAGAAAAAAGTCAAAATTGTCAGTTTGCAATTCTGACTTTATTACTTTATTACAAGAATATTACTTGCAGTTGTGAGTTTATATCTCATAATCATGAGTTTGTGTCATTCAATTCTGAAAAAGGCAGAAGTGCAAGATGTAAACTCACAATTGAGAGAAAGAAAAGTCAGAATTGTGAGATAAAGTCGCAAACTACCTTTTTTATTTTTATTCAGTGGCAGAAACGGGCTTCCATAAGGGTCCACTTACAACACACTATACGGTCGCACATGCGCTTCGAGTTTGTTTTGCACTAATCAGTTGTTCCACAAGGTGGCAGCACTGGCCCGGGCCATTGTTTCCCAACAGAAAAGTAAACTAAAGAGAAGGAACAACAACTACAATATAGCAGAGACTGAAACAACAGACGCCCATATTGACCAGCGCTTGTGTGAGCGCGTTATGAGAGAACTGCAACTTTCTTTTACAAGAGTACAAATTTATTTTTTATTACTTATAAGTTCTGGAGAAAAATAGCACTCTAGAGCGCCTGCATTCATGCATGATATCAAATGTAGAATACTTTGAAGAGCTAGTTGTTTGACTGTATACTTTGGACTTAGGGCCTCCATAACTTTCTGAAGCCCTTCGCTTTATTTTGACATTGGAGCGTCCAAATATTTTTAGTGGTCACTACAGTATGTCCTGCTTTATCAGTGTTTTCCAGTGTTGCTTTCTTCACCAAACACATTATAATCTGTGTAGATCAGTGCTCATGCATGTGTCAGTCTGCATAATGCATAACTGTTTCATTACAGGGTCATTCATCACCTGCAGCGTCCTCTTGTGTTAAAGGTCAGTCTATACAAAATTTGAATCTTTTTGAATTTTATTTGAATACATTTATTCGCCAAGTGTGGACAAAAACAAAAGCAATTTGTTTTGGTTTTCAGGAGCTCTGAGTACATACATACAACAAGAGAATAGAAATAAAAATTCAGTAAGTTAGAATAAAAGTAAATAAATAAAAAAAAACATTTCTGATTATTATCGATGTTGAAAATAGTTGTGCTGTCCAATATTTTTGTGGAAACTGTCATACATTTTATTTTTCAGGATTCACAGATGAATAGAAAGCTCAAAAAACAGCATTTATTTAAAACAGAAATCTTTTGTAACATTATAAATGTCTTTACTGGCACTTTTGATCAGTTTAATGCATCTTTGATGAATAAAAGTATGAATTTCTTGCAATAAAATCTTTAGGCTCATGTACAGACTTTATTACATATGAAGAGTTTATCTGCAAACATTTTAAAATGTTAAAAATCATGTTTTTATTATGTTATATTTATTTATTGTGTTAGCTGTATTTTGGTTAGTTATTTTAACTTAGATTAATTGGAATGCACAATGTTAAACATGATTTTTGAAAACTGTTAAAAACGTGAACTCAACTGACTCAATTTTTTAAAAGAAGCCTCTTCTGCTCACCAAAGCTGCATTTATGTGATCAAAAAATTGTGAAATATTATTACAATTTAAAATAATATTTTCTGTGTGAATATCTGTTAAAATGTAATTTATTTCTGTGATCAAAGCTGAATTTTCAGCATCATTACTCCAGTCTTCAGTGTCACACGATCCATCAGAAATCATTCTAATATGCTGATTTGCTGCTCAACAAACATTTATGATTATTAGCAATGTTGAAAACAGTTGTGCTGCACAATAGTTTTGTGGAAACTGTCATACATTTTATTTTTCAGGATGCACAGATGAATAGAATGTTTAAAAGAACAACATTTGAAATAGAAATCTTTTGTAATTTAATGCATCCTTGATGAATAAAGTATGAATTTCTTTCAATAAAAATCTGACCCCAAACTTTTGTAAAGATGAAAGATGACTGCTGAATCAGCTCTCTCACACATGTGATTTGATCTCACAGGCTCGTCTGAGAATCAGGATGATCAGAGAGATTCTCCGTCTTCCCAGAGTCCTCCAGTAATCCGGGCGCCGCCGAGAAAAACGAGTCGCCGTTTGTGGCGCCGACAGCTGGACAGCAGCAGTTCAGACAACAGCCCGATGACCACTAACTCGGTTGACAGCATAAGACTGGACACACCTGAATATCACAGACAGAAACCTGGAAAACCAGACAGAAAGAGTCAAAACAGAAGGATTTCATTTTCTGATGTTTCAGGTGAGTTGGCTGAGTTTGATTGCCTTGATAATAACTCTAATTTAAGCAAAGAAGCTTCTGAACCTGCACAGAAAAACATTAACAACCAAGATTCATCTGATCTCAAACCGGACGATCAAACCAATGAGAAATCGACTGAAAAATCCCTGAAGATCACTGGAACCAACATGGAACAACATCAGCATGAACTGGACTCAGAAGCATCTTTAGTTTCACAGCTGAAGATTTTTAAAGAAGAACTCAAACAGTGTGAAGACGCCACTAACACTAAACAACAGAAGCTTTCACAGGAACCATTTAAGATCAAGAATCCTTCATCCATCTCCTCCAGAAACACACAGTCTAATACAGACGCTCTTCAGAAACCAGACACTCCCAGACCGAAGTCATGTGTGAAATGGAAGAACGTTTTGATGCAGAAAGCATTATGTTCTTTCACCTTTCCATATGAGAATCAGGATCTGACACATAAATCCTGGTGCAGATTTACACTGGAAGACGGTTCGACGGCTGCAGGCCGAAGCGACACAGACCGACCTGACGTGACGCCTGAATGTCCTGAGAAACCAGATGAAGATCACATCAAGAATGAAGCTGCGGGAGACGCTTTCATACCAAACTAAAGGAACAGCAGAGGTACGGTATTACACTTCTGTGAAGTTGGCACCCCATAAAAAGAAATAATCACCAAAACTATTTCATTCATTTGGGCTACGTTTGTGCTGATTTGTGCCACAAAACGAACGTTTGTGCTGGTTTAGTGTTTGAGATATTAAAGGAGAAGTCCACTTCCAAAACAACAATTGACAGATAATGTCCTCACCCCCTTGTCATCCAAGATGTTCATGTCTTTCTTTCTTCAGCCATAATGAAATTGTTTTTTGAGGAAAACATTTCAGGATTTTATTCCATATAATGGACTGATATGGTGCCCCGATTTTGAACTTCCAAAATACAGTTTAAATGCAGCTTCAAACGATCACAAATGCAGTTGTAAATGATCCCAGTCGAGGAAGAAGGGTCTTATCTAGCGAAACGATTGGTTATTTTCATAAACATAATACAATTTATATACTTTTTAATGCCAAACGCTCGTCTTGTCTTACTCTGCCTGGACTGTTTTTGTTCCGGTTCATGACAGTGTATGTGGAAAAACTTCCATCTCGTGTTCAGTGTTGGGGAAAGTTACTTTTAAAAGTAATGCATTACAATATTGAGTTACTCCCTAAAAAGTAACTAATTACATTACTTAGTTACTTTTTATGGAAAGTAATGTGTTACGTTACTTTGCATTACTTTTTACATCTGGGCGGGGCTTGCTTGTTTGTTTTTTAATATAAAAAATTATATTTTTGGCAAATGTAAAAGCCTTTTCACACCAAAAGCCTCAGGCTTTGAGAAAAGTAAATTTACATTGAACAGTAGAACACAGAAGAAAAAAGGTCAATACTTCAGCAATAAAAACAGGAAAACAAAAGTTAGCTTATCTTGAGTAATTTTTGCTTATTAGTATGGTTGAATTGGATCATCGAAGGTCGGCAGCAAAGACATTCGTTAATGAAATGGGATTAAATGCATAAAGGTTGAATTTCACTGTTTTTATTCATTTTGAGGAATACCAAGTCTGTTTCTTGTGAGTGAGATGAATTAATGCATGTTCACATTTATTCTAGAACTAACATCTTACTCCCGATTTCTCTCAACATGTGGACAGGAGAGCTTTTTATTAATAAATGGGGTGAAAAGTAACTGGCGTTACTTATTTGGAAAAAGTAACTCAGATATTTTCTTGTCAATTAAAAAAGAATGCGTTACTTTACTAGGTACTTGGAAAAAGTAATAATATTACGTAACTCACGTTAATATGTAATGCGTTACCCCCAACACATCTCATGTTCTCCCTCAACTTCAAAATCGTCTTATCGTCACACCCCTGTGGACTGTCTATATTGGTTTTTCTGTGCCCTTATATGGTCTTTCCTGTTCCGTTCCTTGTTAAGTCATTATTGGTTAATCACCCACACCTGTCCTTGTATCGTTAGCACCCTTTTATAAGTTGTATTCAGTTCAGTGTTTGTCGTCGGATCTTAAAGTATGTTGGTGTGTGTCTCCCTGCTGTTCCTGTACCCTTGTTTTGGATTTTATTAAAGACTTTTCATTATATTACTTCTTCAATCGTCTCAGTCTCACACAACCATGACACCTATGTCACTGTTTTCCCTTTTTTGTTAAGGGTGTTTGATGTTCTTTGCATGTTCACTTTGTAAACACTGTGTCTGTTCTTCTGCAGTGATGTAGGATGATTTTGAAATGATTTAAGTTGAGGGAGAAAATACGATTGGAGTTTTTCGACACACACTAACTGTCTTGAGTCAGAATACACAGAGTTCAGGGAGAGAAAGACAAGACGAGCGTTTGAGATTAAAAAGTATTTAAATTGTATTTTTTTTATGAAAATAGCAGATTGTTTCACTAGATAAGACCCTTCTTCCTCGACTGGGATCGTTTACAACTGCATTTGTTGTTTGAAGCTGCATTTAAACTGTATTTTGGAAGTTCAAAATCACCATATCAGTCCATTATATGGAGAAAAATCCTGAAATGTTTTCCTCAAAAAACATAATTTCTTTACGACTGAAGATAGAAAGACATGAACATCTTGGATGACAAGGCGGTGAGTACATTATCTGTAAATCTTTGTTCTGGAAGTGGACTTCTCCTTTAAGCACTATTATTTTTTGACCATGTGACGTCACTTTCCACCCCATGCCGTCCAAATCTCTCCAAACTGATGCCGTTCGTTTGTGCTCGATTTTTGCACAAGAAATCCTGTAACTATGACCGCTGCTTAAATATAACAAAAAAACTTTTTACGAAAAGTGACGTCACTCCATCCAATCTAAATCATTCCAAAATGTTGCCATTCATTTTTGTTCGATTTGTGCCTGGTTGTACCATTCAAATTTACATCGGATCTATTTCCCGTCCTCAGAGTTTTATTGTTAGAAGTTAGTGTTAAAGTTAGTGTTCATGCTGCCTTGAAATTTAAACTTAGTCAACTTGAAATATGGAGTTAGTGAAAACTTGGAGCTGACTAAATGTAAAATTTAAAGCGGCACAATGTTTTTACATTTTTAAAAGAAACCTCTTCTGCTCACCAAAAAATTGTGAAATATTTTTACAATTTAAAATAACATTTTGTCTGTGAATATCTGTTAAAGTATCATTTATTTCTGTGATCAAAGCTGAATTTTCAAGTCTTCAGTGTCACATGATCCTTCAGAAATCATTCTAATATGCTGATTTGCTGCTCAACAAACATTTCTGATTAGTATCAATGTTGAAAACAGTTGTGTTGCACAATATTTTTGTGGAAACTGTGATACATTTCATTTTTCAGGATTCACAGATGAATAGAAAGTTCAAAAGAACAGAATTTATTTGACAGAAATCTTAGAACATAAGTGTTCATGCTGCCTTGACATTTAAATATAGTCAACTTGAAATATGAAGTTAACCTATAGTATATATTTGATGTTCTTTTCAACGGCACAAATCGAGCACAAACCAATGACACCAGTATTGTGTGATTTAGACAAACTGGGGTGGAGAGTGACATCACAGCTCCCGAAAATATTTTGGTTTTATCTAAGGAAGGAAAATTGATACAGTGTTTGTTTTAATGGCACAAACGGGCACAAATCGAGCACAAACGAACTACACCAGTTTTTTGAGAGATTTGGGCAACGTGGGGTGGAAAGTGACGTCACACGGTCAAAAAAATTGTTTAATATCTCAAACACCAAACCAGCACAAACGTTCATTTTTGCAGCACAAACGAATATTTCGTTTTATGGGGTGCCAACTTCTCACAGGCCTTTAACTTTGATTCTTTCAATAACTAAAATCAAGATTTTTCTTTTCAATTATATTTATGTTATAAAAGGAGTAGTTCATCCAAACATGTGCTACAAATGTGCTCACCTTCAGATCATCCTAGATTAGGTTAGTTTTTTTCTTCATCAGATTTGCAAAAATATGTCAGTCCTTCAGCTGCTCGACAGTGGATCCTCTGCAGTGAATGGGTGCCGTCAGAAAAAGAGTCCAAACAGCTGATAAAAACATCTGCAGAACCTTTCAAGTTATTTATTCACATAAAATGTATTCATATAGAATCATTAAAAGCTACACAATTTGATTAAAGTGCTTTACAATAATAATCCAGTATCTAAAATTACAAAAGAGATCATCATATAACCGAATAAACTTTCTGTGGCTGCTCAAATGCAAAGGAAATTAAATAAGATAAAAATTTCACCCTCAGATTAGGATGAGTTAGTTTGTTCATCAGATTTGTAGAAGTGTGTCACCAGTGGATCCTCTGCAGTGAATGGGTGCCGTCAGAATGAGAGTCCAAACAGCTGATAAAAACATCACAATAATCCACAAGTAATTCACACCACTCCAGTCCATCAGTTAACATCTTGAAGACAAAAGCTAAAACAAATCCATCAACACATTTTTAACCAAAATACATTGACTCCATAATGCATAATAACACTTCCTCCGGTGAAAAAGTGGTCTGGTCTGAATCAGGAGAGAAATCTGCACAGATCAACCACTGTTTACAAGCCAAAACAGCTGTACACAAATACATGGCTGAGTTTTCATGCAAGAGACAAAAGGAGATGGACTTTTCCACTGAAGGAAGCGTTATTATGGATTATGGACTTATATTTTAGTTTAAAATGTCTTCATGATGGATTTGTTTCAGCTTTTGTCTTCTCAAGATGTTAACTAATGGACTGGAGTGGTGTGGATTACTCGTGGATTATGGTGATCAGCTGTTTGGACTCTCATTCTGACGGCACCCATTCACTTCCATTGGTGAGCAACTGAAGGAATGTTACATTTCTCCAAATCTGATGAAGAAACAAACTCATCCTAATCTTGGATGACCAGAGGGGTGAGCACATTTTCATTTTTGTGTGAACTGTTCTTTTAAGGACATGTGAATTTGTGTTTATATTGTGTACATCAGCTTTAGCCTGGCCAAGAATGTGTTCTTTGAAGATGCAGATGTTTTGCCTTTATGTTTATAAAATAAAGATGTTAGTAACTTTCTAATCTGTTCCTCCTGTGGTCCTCAGGCTGTCAGATGCTGGTGGATCCAGAGTATTAAAATGAAGACGAGAAGCAAGAGTGAATGCTGGACATCAGGACCAAATTTTATATACTTTATATGATATTTTATATTAGTCCTATTGTGAACTGGTATTTTTTTTTAGCACTGACATCTGCGAGTATGAATTTTTAAAACATTTTTATGTAATTACAACGAATGACCACATGATGGCAGTGTTACACAGTCACCAATTTTCACATTTTCACTGATGCGACCTGACAACAGACAATAAATATGAGCATCATTCACATTTGTTGCACCGGTTTAACTTAAATATCATATTAATCATCTAAATAAATATTTGTATGAAAAAGCTAAATATATTATGTTATATCAAAATACAATATATTAAAAGTATCTACTTCACTGCAGGAAAACAAAGGTTGTTTTATTCATCGTTAAATATTTTACTTTGTTTTTCTTTTGTTTGTTTATCTTACCTATAATAAATTAATTCATAATTAATTTAAAGTTTAATATCGTAAAACTTGGTGAGCAATTCGATTTAACAGAGTACTAGTAACAAAAGAAGTGCAGTGAAACTGTTTATCAGGGTTTAAGAACACTGAACTTTTTTTTTCTTCATAAATTATGCAGAAGCAGTGCAGAAAAAAAAGGTAGTTTTCCAGCCTAGTCATCACACAGGAGTTTCTGCATCTGCTTACGAATGTAAATACATGTTAACACATTTGGACAACCACTGTGATGCTGATTTGTTTGGTGTTTATCAAGGGAAGCCCGTTTTGGTTGCTAAGTAACTCGAATGGCCAAAAAGTGGTGATTATTTCCTCAACAAGGAATAGTGACTTAATAGATGCATGAACCATTTTAAACTATTTCTGATTTATTTGCAGAGAATTGCAGGTGACGTGAAGATTAAGTTTTTAAACAGAGCGGATAAACAGTGAAACCCAACGTTTGTAATGATGCATCCAGTGCATCTTTTTTATAGAAAGAGGAAAGGCTATTTCAGCTCACAAATAATAACCCCAGTGGCCTGTGTTTGTTCTGAGGGATTCTGTTAAAGCCCCTGGGAATGTGGGCGGCATTTCTGACGTTTGCGTGAGACTTCCTGAGCTTCATTAAACTGCCAATTTAACCTTAGTAAAGCGCCTCATGATCAATTATACTGCCGAGCTTCTTCTCAAACCTACTTGACTCCACACCTTCAGAAGGGTTTCTCATGTTCTTTGTGCAGATGCACGTTCTCAGCCCTGCATTTAGATCTGATCATTATTTATAAAGGGGGTTTGAAGCAACAGGTTATTCTGAAAAAAAAAAAAAAAAAGAAGAGGAGACAATGTGAGTGGGACTAACAATCTCGTTTTTAGACTTCTGCACCTGGGACTGAGATACAGACAGTCAGTAAACTAGAATTGGTTTGGTTTTTGTTTGGGTAGTTTGTGTGGGTGAGCCTAATCGCTTATTAAAGGCACGAAAATGTGCTGAAAATCTACTCACCCTCAGGCCATACAAGATTAGGATGAGTCTTCATCAGATTTGGAGAAATGTGTCACTTGCTCACCAATGGATGTGAATGGGTGCCGTCAGAATGAGAGTCCAAACATCTGATAAAAACATCACAATAATCCACAAGTAATCCACACCACTCCAGCCCATCAATTAACATCTTAAAAAAAGACAAAAGCTGAAACAAACCCATCATTAAGATGTTTTTAACTAAAATACAAGTCGATAATCCATAATAAGGCTTCCTCTAGTGAAAAAGTGATCTGGTCTGAATCAGGAGAGAAATCTGCACAGATCAAGCACTGTTTACAAGCCAAAACAGCTCTAAACAAATACATGGCTGGATTTTGATGTGAAAGACAACAGGAGATGGATTTTTTCACTGGAGGAAGCGTTATAAATATATTAATGATGGATTTGCTTTAGCTTTTGTCTCTTTGGACTCCATTCTGACGGCACCCATTCACATCAGTTGGTGAGCAAGTGATGGAATGACAAATTTAATGAAGAAAATGACAAATGACAAATTTAATGAAGAAGAAACTCATCCACATCTTGGATGTCCTGAGGGTCCTGAGTGAATGGGTGCCGTCAGAGTGAGAGTCCAAACAGCTGATAAAAACACCACAGTAATCCACATGTAATCCACACCACTCCAGTCCATCATTTAGATCCATCATTGAGACGTTTTTATCTAAAAATTCAAGTCCATAATTCATAAAAACGCTTCCTCCAGTGGAAAAAGTCCATCTCCTGTTGTCTCTCACATCAAAATCCAGCCACATATTTGTTTAGAGCTGTTTTGGCTTAGAAACAGTGGTTGATATGTGCAGATTTCTCCCCTGATTCAGACCAGACCACTTTTTCACTGGAGGAGGTGTTATTATGGATTATGGACTCTGGTTTTAATTCAAAATGTCTTAATGATGGATTTGTTTCAGTTTTTGTCTCTTCTGAAGATGTGAACTGATGGACTGGAGTGGTGTGTATTACTTGTGGATTATTGTGGTTTTTATCAGCTGTTTGGACTCTCATTCTGACGGCACCCATTCATATCCATTGGTGAGCAAGTGATGAAATGACACATTTAAATTTAATGAAGAAAAAAATCATCTACATTTTGGATGTCCTGAGGGTCCTGAGTGAATGGGTACCATCAGAATGAAAGTCCAAACAGCTGATAAAAACACCACAATAATCCACAAGTAATCCACACCACTCCAGTCCATCATTTAGATCCATCATTGAGACGTTTTTATCTAAACATTCAAGTCCATAATTCATAAAAGCGCTTCCTCCAGTGAAAAAGTCCATCTCCTGTTGTCTCTCACATCAAAATCCAGCCACATATTTGTTTAGAGCTGTTTTGGCTTGTAAACAGTGGTTGATCTGTGCAGATTTCTCCCCTGATTCAGACCAGACCACTTTTTCACTGGAGGAAGTGTTATTATGGATTATGGACTCTGGTTTTAATTCAAAATGTCTTAATGATGGATTTGTTTCAGCTTTTGTCTCTTCTCAAGATGTTAACTTATGGACTGGAGTGGTGTGGATGACCTGTGATGTTTTTATCAGGTGTTTGGACTCTCATTCTGACGGCACCCATTCACATCCATTGGTGAGCAAGTGATGAAATGACACATTTAAATTTAATGAATAATAAATTCATCCACATCTCCGATGTCCTGATGGTGAGCACATCTGGTGTAAACAGTTAAATTAGAAATGAAATGTTTCTGTATTTATAACGTCATTGTAGGAGTGTTAAATGTACTTTCAAGAGGAGACAGTAATTACTTCTTTAAATCATGACCTTTTGGTTCCAAGAACAATAATGTTAATCTGCAGACAATTTTAGTGTTTTGACAATTATACGTTGGAGAACATTGACAGTAGACATAAACAACACCATTCGGACAGACGTCCTAGATAACGCTGGAATGTTTTAGCAGTCGTGTTTGAAATTGGATTGAGAGCGACTTTGTCTCTGAACAATTTTTTATCGGCGCTGACTGGAGAAAACAGTCATGCTGTGAATGATTTTCACTAGATTATATTGCCACCAGACACTGCACAAATAAAAACAGCTGTTAAAAGTAAGAAACAAAGATGAAACATAATAATAATAAAGGGAATAAAGCAATATACACAACAGTAATTTGATTTTAACAGTGTTTTGGCTTGAGTAAGGCAGTGTGTATAACATTATTAAGAGCTGATATTAAAAAAATAACATTTGGAAGTGGGGAATATGAGTTTAAATGTTGATTTAAAATGCTCATATCACTTGCTTTCTTGCTGAGATTAACATAATGTTGTAAAAATCGAGGGCTGTGTACAAACGTCTCTCCTGCTGTTTTTAAACCCTTTTGGGATCCGAGCTGAATCTGCATCAAAATGTCACAGAGCACAGCTGGGGAATTAAAGCTGAACATTTTTAGAGAGATAAGGAGAAAAAAGCAACAAACCGGAAGATTAATAGTAGGAAGGAGAAAGGTGTTTACTAACATTTCATACGTGCAGATGCTTTCTGACCCAAACTGTTTATATTGTGTAACAGCAGTTGTCACAGCAATAGCACTAGTTTTTTCCTTCATGAATATGTTAAACATTGTATACTGCTGAATTTGAATAAACATAACAGCATGATGCATGAGGAGAAAAAGAATTAACATTGTAACAATGGGAAAATCTTACTTGAAAGCTCTACTGAAGAAAGAAAACAGCATGTTTCTATTCAAAATTCTTTTTGATGTTCATATTTGACCTCTAATATACATTTTTATTCAAAACAATCCAAAAGCAGGCATTTTTTATTTGCAAAGCACAAAATAAGACATCAACTCTAGGCTAAATATGCTCTGATTCTGAATCAGGTGAGAAAAAGCTGTGGGATTTTTCACAGGTGTTGATGGAGAGTCACCCACATACAGGTGCTCCACAACAGCTATCATCTTTAAGAAAAGGAAAAACAGCTGGTGCAATGACAATTATGCAGCATGAAATAACCTCACGACATGCATTTTCTCAGAAAATAAAACTGTTGCATTGTGTAGTCTGGAATTGCTATTTCCAGGTTTAATATAAACATAATAAGCAGTGAGAAAATCACTAATTTTCTGTGTTTCACGTCACATACAGCCAGGTGATAGCCTGTATTATAGGCTATTTTAGATTTAAGTGTTTAGTTAATGTATTACACTTAAAAATTAGTCTCCCACACAGTAATTGTAACTGTAGTACTGTATGTCGACCTAATTATGAATATGTGTGAGTCAATTATTGCTCGACAAATTGAATGCGTGCTCTAATTATATTGGTTTTAGCATCTATAATAAACGCCTTGTTTAATGTAATTGTTGAGAGTCATTTCTGTGGCAGTGATTATTAATCAGCAGGTCTAATCGTTACATCAATTGCAGCGTCTTAAAGAACAAACTGCTGTGAGTGACGTGTGAACGCGATTCAGTCAGGGAGTCGGTTCATTTCAAACGATTCGATTTGTTCAGGTCATCAATCAGAAATGTCCTCTTTTACACTGTTTGAAATAAGAAATGAGATGATTTATTATTTTTAAAGCCTAATCGAGAACTTTATTAGGCTAATGCCTGGTGAATTTGACTGAAAGCAAGATTTTGGGTGAAATAGTACTCAGTTTGCAGCTTTAACATGTCTCTTTCTCTCCCAAACAAATTTAGCCTAATAGTCAGATTATTACATACGGGTTGTGAGTCGGTTCAAATGAATCAACCGGTTCGTGAATCGAACATCAGCTGCGAGTTCATCAGCTGCGCGCGCGCGGGAGTCAGTGCAGAGTTGATTAGAGACGGACACGATCACAATCGAGCTCTTTTATTCTTATTTTATTTCACCGCTGCATTTATTTCATCCTTTGAGCTGAAGGACAGTAAGGTAAGACCTTTGTGACTCACATTAACCGATAAAACACAGGTGTTATCAACTGTTTAAGCTACTTTAATCAGTTTCTTCACCTGAGGTGAAGTTCTGTCAGTCAGAATCACCGCAGGTTTATCGCTCTTTTTGTAGACATCACTGCTGGATAATGTGGAAATAGATATAGATTTGATATTGAACATGTCTTAAAGATTCCTATACCAACAAAAATGAGGAGGGATGTGCGATTTGTAAGATCGGGGCAACTTGTCACATTTATTTATTAATTTTTTTTTACCTCAGAGTGCGTTTATTTACATATTATGTACTCTAGTTTCAGTCTTGGTTGTTAACGTTATCTATTAAATTTACACTGTACTGGAAATAAAAAAACACACTTTGACATTCATTGTACAGGCAGTGAATGATGTGTCATCTTGTCACGGGGTATGGGGTAAGTTGTCACAAGCTTTTTAAGCAAATTTAACAGTAAAGCAATTCTGAAATGGCTAAATGGTGGACAAGTAATATCAAACATACCAAACCATTGTTTTGTCCAACATATCTTGCAGCTAATAAATTGTACAATAATATATTATGACATATAAACGTGTGACATCTTGCCCCAATGATAATAATAATGCAATTTTAAGAGAGAGAGAAAAAAACAAAACCTGTCAGTTCAAATCTGAATTCATGATATTGTCATTTTAATGTGGATGACAGAACAAGACCATTTCAGACAGTGTTCGAATTGAGGGGGGGCTGGAGGGGTCCCGGACCTCCCATAAGCATTAAGGGACCCCCCCATAATACCCAAAAAAATATGCATGGGGGGTCCCTTGGTTTTTAAATAAAACTATAATACTTAAAAAATCAGACTTATGAAAATGAAACTTAAATGAAACGATTCGATTGCTGTATTAAATTTTGAGCTGCTCACGTTACATCATAGTTTATTTCTACGTGTTTTTACAGCGTTGCTCATTATAACCAATCACACAAGACTCTGTTGAGTTTAGAATATAGTGGCCAATCAGAGACGTTCAGAATAATCAGCTGAAACCTGGAGTTTTGACTAAAACTCACGAATTCCCTCATCATAAGCAACAAATTGCAGATGTACGAACTATGCAAGTAAGAGATTAATTTATCATACAGTGTATGGCCAGCTTCACCGATTATAAGAGGAGTTATGAGTACTTAAAGTGCTGCTACTATGCCTTTTCAAATATGACCTTTCATGCAGTGTGTCATATAGCTGTATGTGAAAATAAACTATCTGCAAAGTTGTAAAGCCGACAGTGCACGATTAAGAAAGTTATTGTCTATCAAAAAAAAGAGTCGGCTCACAATCGCCTGAACGAGTCGTCAGGAATTCGAATCTTTTCCTGTTACGGCTATCCACAAGTTTCCTACGCCCCATGAGACCTTGCGTCAAAAGTGGGAGCGTCTTCCGGTTCAAAGTAAACAAGCGGGACGTGACACTCATTCGTTCAACAGTTGACAGGAGTGACCGGCAAATGAAGCACGAAACTTTCCTCTGACTGTTTCGGGAAAAGATTTAAAGCTTCGAGAGTGTCGAAAACAGCGCGATCTGGTGGTTATTAAGAAATAAAGCAGCCAAAAGCCTGTAAGCTCCGTCGGAAGACGCATTCACCACAATTTCCATAGATCGATTCATATTATATGCACAAATAAAAGCCTAATCGTGTGTAGGGATGTCGCAATACTCAATATAATATCGAACCGTTCGGTACGACATCCACGGTTCAATACGCGCTTGTGAATTGCGGTTTTTTGGTTTTACATTTAAATAACTTCCTTGTTTTATTTCTCTCAGAATTTGCGATGTGTGCCCGCGATTTCACATGCTGAAATGAGGAAATGCTTCCGTTTATGTCTGAAAAAGCAACACACGCAGAGCATCTTCCCTTCTAATAACATGCAATGATAAGCCTTTCCATATCTGTTGTCCAACAAGAGTTATAAAAACAAAAGTTTTATAAAATATGCATTAAGTTTTTAAACATTATAACTTGTTTTTAATTAACGACATCAGTCCAGTGTTTGAAATGATTTCCTTATGTGATCTGATGTGGATTTTTATCACAGAATGAGGCAGACAATAAATTCTATACTCCTATTCTATGTATGTCGATTAGCAATGGCTTATGAAAAATACACGAGATGGCTTGAAGAACACAGATAAACCATACTGCAGACGAGTGTTTATTGTCCTTACATTTCGTCATTTAAAACGTTTAACGTTATATCTTATTTTTAATCAGTTACAGCAATAGTGATGCTTTTATCCATATTAGAGAAGCTGGAACGGAACGTCATCAGCGCTACTTCTTTGACGCATATGTGTTTTTTTGTTTGCACGAGAGCGCCCTCTGGCGTCCAGTATGAATGAAACCCATTCTATTTTGCGTAAAAATCGAAAAAATAATACCTCTCTCAAAAGAAAAATTAAGCAGACATATACTAAACCACGCTTTTCCCAGTGTACAGAGGTTTACTTGAGTATTTTGTTAATTTGTTAATAAAAAAAAAAAAAAAAAACACACACTAAAGTGACAAGATATCAGAACCTAACCGAACCGAAAACTGTGGTTAAAAACCGAGGTACGTATTGAACCGTGGACTAACTGTATTGTTGCATCCCTAATCGTGTGTGTGTGTTTGTTTGTTGAATTTCTGACTCTGTTAAATTAATTTACCCATTGAACTGTGCCATTACATGCCAGTACGAATATCAATATGATGTAATAGAAGAATAATGTACACATATATTAATTGCATATGGCAAATATTTATTTTTTATTTTTTTTGTATTCTTCATATTACTTGTATGACTGGGTATTTCAAAATGTAATTATTAAATAGGTCTCAATGAAAATGTACTCGCAAAGTAAGATCTGGGTCAAACATTAGGACACGCAAAGTGAATCGCGCACATGGCTGGACAGAAAGTGAGGCTTCTACGAAAGTGATTTCTACGTTAACAAGCCTCGAATCAGGCTTCATCTGGCGCGCCCTTTAACACAAGCTTTGATGTCTCGGATCAAATGTCATTACACTAGTTGACAGTCTTCAAGATGTAGCGATACAAACTAGCTAATGATGTGGGAACACAAATTCGAAGAGCATATGTTTTCTTTAAGAACGTAATGACATCTCTCATAAAGGTGTGCATCTTTACAAAGTAAACAATGGTCCAAAAAACACTTAGCCTCTTTGCTAATTAGCA
The DNA here is from genome assembly GCA_012976165.1 of Labeo catla. NCBI lineage: Eukaryota > Metazoa > Chordata > Actinopteri > Cypriniformes > Cyprinidae > Labeo > Labeo catla. Next base: position 121,315 of record VONZ01001390.1, on the reverse strand, counting down.
CACAAAATACCATTGGTATACTACGTCCGCCGCCTCACCGGAAGTTGTACCCACGTTCTTTTTTACAGTAGCGACCCCCGGAAAATTGTGGATACGTCATGAAGTAACACATTTGCATAATGTCCGCCCACATTCTACATCACGAACAACTTGCTCGCCCACAAACACAGTAAAATTTCCATGTGGTTTACGTCATGTTGAGAAGACGCTGTATCCTACGCTGTGAGAGTAAATTTGTTTTATATTCACTTTCAAAAGATGAATCTACAAAGATTGTATTTTCTAGCGATCGTTCAAAATATGTAGTTGTGTATGTTATGTTGTGTAACAACCCTGCACATGTCTTGCTAACCGGCTAAATCGCGCTTCTGTAGTTCTGTTGTTCAGCTGTGGACCCACTATAGTCAAAAATTTGTGATTGATGCAGCTTGACTGTCTGTCTGTCTCATTAGTTGGAGTAATGATAAAGGATGGCGCACGAAGCGGCTTTCACATTGAATGCAGAAAGTGCTGCGCTACGAAACCCGTTCATTTAAATTGTTTGCGCTGCACGAGGACTGCTTGTTTCTGTAGGCGCGCATGCCATGCTCAAAGTTCAAATGAGTTAAACTTTTGTTGAAGTTTACAACATAGAGGTGTGCCCGGTTCGCTTACATAAGCCAGTTGCAAGCACTTTCCACGGTAGACCGTGCTAACTTGTCGATCAACCACTTCAGCCGTTTCATCATCAGACTCCGGCTCGAATTGGTAAGGTAAAGTCGATGCCATCTTTTCTATGTATTGACATGTCTCCAGGGCTGTCATTCAGTTATGGCAATGGGCGTTTAGTTTTCCCGACACGCGCTGTACGTGGTAGACCAATCATAAAGGACTGCGCCATCTGACCAATCACAGCAGTGAGAGCTCACGGAAAGGAGGGGTGTAGTGAGACGAATCATTTAAAAATGAGGTAAAATTAACTCTATTTTTGGAGAAAACTAAAGTGTTTTTTGACCTTGCATACATGTAAACCTATTTTAGGAGTCTCATAAAACAATATTAGCAACCTTGAAAATGGCATAATAGGAGCACTTTAAACATTCACTAGACTGACTGTGCTCATTTAGAGCGCGTTCTGCGTGATTCAGTCTAATAAAATGCAGTGCATTTAGAATATTCCCAAAATTCAAGATATGGGGGCACAAAATTTATATTTATATAATTTCACATAGTTAATCAATATCACATGAAGAGTGCCAGTTTTTCGCAAAAATTACAAATGTGGTATTGATTTTACACAACAGTTCAATAAACTATAAGTTAATATTAAGAGACTTACGTTAGACACCATATTAAACACCATTCAAATATGGTTCCAAACAAAGCCACAGCACTGCTTTCCATCTCTGAACAACATGATAGTGTTCCGTTCCTGAATGAATCAACCATTCATTGAATTCAAGCCATCTCAGGTATTTGTAAGTTTTTGTATTTTGTAAGACATAATCGACATACGGTATAGAATATATTGTCTGCCTCATTCTATGATAAGAAGCCACATCAGATCACAAAAGGAAGTTATTTCAAACACTCGACTGATGCTGTGAAGTAAAAATAAGGTATAATGTTCTCTTTTGTTGGACAACAGGTTTAGAAAGGCTTATCATTGCATTTCATTATCATTTGCATTGCATATTATTATCATTGCGTGTGTTGCTTTTTCAAATATAAACGGGGAGGCGTTTCCTCATCTCAGCACGCGAAATCACGTGAACACACACAGCAAATTTCGAGAGAAATAAAACAAGGAAATTTTTTAAATGCAAAACCGAAAAAAAAAAACGCAATTCACAAGCGCGTATTGAACCGTGGATGTCTTACCGAACAGTTTGATATTATATTGAGTATTGTGACATCCCTAATTAAAATAGAAAAACAGTATTCATGCCTTTGTAACTGCAGGTTAGATGCATTCATGTACTGCATTAAACAGTGGGTAAATACATCTAAATGCCACTTTAGATGCACTGTCTGTGTTTCCTCTGCATTTAAAAAAAGATGAATTTTGTTGATAATGATTTTATTTGTTTTGTTACAGCCTAAAATGTCTTATTATTCTAAGTGACTATTGATTAAATATAAGAATTTGATGCAAATGATAATGCACACTTTTAGAAAAAAGAAAGGTTTATAGAGAAAGCTTTATAAAGGTAAAAGATGCCCATAAAAGGTAAAAATCACTTTAAACTTTTTAGAAAATGTTAAATGTTTAGGAGTCAGCTGTCCACATTAGTCTTGCAGTGCAACACTCAGCAAAATTCAGTCTGATTATCATTATAGATAAAATCACAGAAAATATTGAGATATAATTTTTTTGTTAATATCGCACACCCCTCGGCTAGATATTTAAGTCTTCTTTGCTTAGTGATTGTTTGGGGGGGGTCTGTTAGGTGGACCCCCAAGAGCTTTGACTCAATTCGAACACTTTTCAGATTAGATGTTTGAAAGCAACATATCAAACCACTGCTATAAATAAGCATTTGTGTAATTGGACTTTTGATTGAAAACCTCTTTTTCAATTTTTTATCTGTTTCTGAGATATGGGCTGTGTCCCTTATATATGTGTCCTCTCAGTAATGGTTTTCTAACTATAAATAATAAATTCAGCAAACCACTTACACCTCACACACATCACAATACATGCAAGATTTTAAAAGCTGCTTTGTCAACAGGGTTAAAATGTTTTTGACAGATTTTTTTCAGTCTTAGATGTTTTATTTCAACTTGTTTTGTTGCTAAATGTCAATAGTATTTATGGAAGCTTGTTTCCACCGTGGAATAAAAAAATGAAAACTTTTTGAAGTTGAAGGCCTGGAAAACCCTTGAAAATTGCAATATTCCTGAAGAGGGATTATTGAAAAACAATGTATTTATAATATCGGTGTTTAATTTGGTCAATAAGCACATATCTTTTCACGCAAAATTCACTTAATTCAAAAAGCATCATAACTTCTTTTGCTTATTTCAGCTAATGTCAGAAAACAAGTGCTAAGCAAGTAGTACTAACAATGTTGTGTTAACATGGCTGAAAATGCAAAAAGAGGAACAGATGAACCAAATCAATTCAGTCATTTACGAGTCATTTACGCTGGAACCGCTCCGATTGATTCAATCTCGTGACTTCAGTTATTCATTTCAAGTGATGCACTAGCAAAAACCAGATCAAATTAAAAGAGCCATTTATTTTCAAATTTCAACATCACTAATAAAGATTTTAAAAAGCACATAATAATGGGTGAAACAGAGCTTTTCGGAACTCCGAATCAGTTAAACCATTGCGTCACAAAAATGATTTACTCTATCAAAGCGCTCCAATCGGATTGCGTACTGTGAATCATTTCTTTCAGATCAGGACTTCAGATTGCATGTCATGAATCATTTGATTTAGGTCGGGTTAATGAATAATTTCACAAATTGAACGATTTAAATCAAATGATTTGCAATAAGCTATTTGAAGTCCCAATCTAAAACAAATGATTCACGATTCATAAAGTTCCAATCTAAGTCAAATGATTCCTAATCTGTGCTCTGAGTCCTGATCTGAAATGATGGTTCGCGAATCATTTTTCAGATCGGGACTTCAGAGTGTAGATTACGAATTGTTTGATTTAGATCGGAACTGCGGAGCGGGTTCGTGAATCTTTTGCTTTAGATTGGATCTTAATAGCGTGGATCGCGATTCTTGATTCAGATCAGGACTTCAGTGCGGGTTCATGAATCATTTGTTTCATATCAGGAGTTCGGGAAATCTTTTTTTCTGATTTTTAAAAAAAAGAAAACATCAAACCTTTAAGGCAGTACAGTTATAAAAACAAAACAAAGAAAAAAAGGAAAGTGTACACAAATACAAATCCCTTTAGAAAATGAACAGTGGTTTTACTATAGTAGTAATACTTAGCAGCATGTGCTTCATTTTTGCAATTTCTTTTAGCATGTTTTTACTGATGTATTTCTCTTTTTTTAGAATTTGAAATAGAAGACATAAGTGAGATCTCTGACTGAAGACCTTGAAAATCAAAAAAGTAGTGCTTGAAAAGTCTTAGAATTTCATTTTACAATATCTGTACCCTGATTATGAGACACAAACTCATAAGTCTGAGAAAAACTTGTTCCATGGTAGAAACGGGCTTCCAAAAGTATTAGAGCTAATACTGAAGAAAATGATTTAGTTTGTTTTTTTTGTGTTTGTGTGTTTGTTCCCAGCATTGCTTAGCATTCATGGAGGGCTCTGAGGGATTATGGGATGCCACCTCCGTCTACATCATCTCAGATCTCGTCTCCTGCACCAACAAGACCAACAGCACCAACTCCAGCATCGTCCTGTTTCCTTATTACCAGCATCCGCTGTCGACGGCCGCGCTCTTCACGCTGGCGTATCTCTTCATCTTCCTGCTGTGCCTGATGGGAAACGGTCTGGTCTGTGTGATAGTCCTGAGGAACCGGCACATGAGAACCGTCACCAACATCTTCATTCTGAATCTGGCTGTCAGCGACCTGCTGGTTGGGATTTTTTGCATTCCCACAACGCTAGTGGACAACCTCATCACAGGTGTGGAAATCACTAGCAAAGCCATGACTTTCTCTGAGTAAAACCTTCAAATGTCAAGCCAACATCAACGTTTGTCATCAAACTGTATCTAGTTTACTAAACTGAATTTCTTGCTTCTGTCTTGGTCAGGTTGGCCTTTCAGCAACACAGTATGCAAACTGAGTGGTCTGGTGCAAGGAACGTCCGTCTGCGCCTCCGTTTTCACATTAGTCGCCATTGCTGTGGACAGGTAAGTGTTTATAATTAAAAAAATGAAATATAGCAAAATAAGCATTGAACAAACAACCATCTGTGAAGGAAACAATAGAGCCGCGGTATCGTGTCAGGCGTTGCTCGTATCTGAAGTGTGCAGCTCCGCTGGAAACACTAATTACACATTGTTAGAGCTGATTGAGGTTTAGACTCGCGAAAGGCAGCGGTGAACTGCTGGTCATTATGACGGCTCGTACATAATGCTGTTTCTGTTACATGCTGGAAACACTAAATGAGAACCGTAAAGGGTGAGCTCAGCAGTATCAGCAGGTCTTTGTTAATAACACATCTGTGTTTGGAGAGACACTGAATCATAAACTCAGTATTTTGATGCTGTGCAAAGCTTTAACCCTTTTATGTACAGATTTAGAGAAGGAAGTGAACTGGTACTTTTGTGATGGAGTTTAGTACTGTCATTCATCAGTAAACAATGTCAGAAAAAGATCGTTTTTTTATTTGTAAATGTAAAGTTATTGCACTATTTTCATGGATGAATTATCACGAAAGTTCCTCAAGATGAATGAAATATAAGTGACACCTAATCGTATATGCTTAAAGTTCAGTTAAGTTTTATTTAATTTAAATAATTCATTAAAATATCATTTTAGGTCTATTATATGTATGTATACAGTAGTCAACATTTGAAGTGGATCAAAACCTTTTATCAAAGTTGTCCTAAAACCAAAACAATACCCATTCTTGTCTCAGGACAACTTTGATGAACTTTTTTGATCCACGTCAAATGTTTACTACTGTATTTGGCACACATATATAAACATTACATAAATTATATTGAAACATTTTTCAAATTATATAATAGAAATTATAATTTGATATTCATTTTTAGTTATAATTTATATGTATACATTTTAATATATATTTATATTATATATTAGTTAAATATTTATACTTTTACATCAGCTTATGTCATTTATTATGAATTATATATATCAAAAATATTTATTTATTCTATTATATAGTAATAAAATATTGTTTAAATTACCAAATTTCATGTTACATTAAAAAACGTATGTATTAATATATATATATTAGAGATGCACGATATTGGATTTTTGCCGATATCCGATATGCCGATATTTTTTCATCTCATTTTAGCCGATACCGATACCGATATATATCATTTTGTTTGGAAAGTTAGTTTTTAACAATAACTTATTTGTTAGGATTAAATAAATAGTAATGAGTGGTTTACATTCAATCCCTTCTTTTTCATCAGTAGGCTAGCATTATTTATGATCTGAATTTTGTGAATTAAGTTCACTTTTGCTATATTTTAAGCCGAACTTCGGATGCTTTCACTTTCGAATTCCCAATCTGAAATACAACATTTCAAAACAAAAACAAAAAGAAAAGTAGAACTAAACTGGGTGACTGTGAGGGTGCTTTGCGGGACATGAACAGGACATAATTCATTGCTACAACTTTTTAATTCGTTCCTACGATTTATTAATTTATTAATTTGTAAAATGAGGGAACGAATTAATATGTAGTATTAACGAATTGTTAATTTATTCCCACGAAATATTTTATTTCCCACCCGCAATTTATCACAGTAAGAGATACGAAAACATGGATTAAAAGTGAATGACAAGAAAATAAACCTAAGAAATTAAAGGGTGAGACGGTGAGGATTTGGGAAAATAAAAATATTATTAAGTTATGTCGCAATTCGTGACCAACTGGCAAAACAGTACACTTTTTTTGCACAAGAATACCAACATGTTTACCTTCTCTGGTTTAACAAGCGGTCTTTTACCCTACTCGAAAACCAAATCCTCCGTCCGCCATCGTTTCCAGAATAGTCGCGTCCTTTTTGCCGTCACCACCTGGCTCGTGCTGACACTACAAATACAAACCAGGCTCTACACCCGAAGCGCTCACAACGAAAACTACGTGATCAGTGAAATCCTGAATATGCCACGGCTTTGTAACTCTGTAACTCCCGCTGTATGGAGCAGACGCTTCAGCACTGCAGATCATGCACTCGCACAAATGCGACCACGTCAAATTTTAACTTGCACATTTAAAAAAAAAAAAAAATGTGACAGTTTTGATCATTCTAGAGCCCTGCAATACAAAGGCATTCAACATGGAAAGAAAGTAATAGAAATGTAGTCACTAAGTCATGTTTAATTATAATTTCTAATTATTTTATACGGTGCACTGCGCTCTGACAGGGCTGCGGGACACGAACATAATTATTTCCTACAACTTGTTAATTCGTTCCTACGTTTTATTAATTTATTAATTTGTAAAATAAGGGAACGAATTAAAAAGTCGTATTAACGAATTCTTAATTTATTGCCACGAAATCTTTTATTTCCCACCCGCAGTTTACCACCATAAAAGATACGACAACATGGATTAAAAGTAAACGACAAGAAAATAAACCTGCGAAATTAAAGGGTGAGACGGTGAGGATTTGTGAAAAGAAACTATAAATATTATTAAGTTTGTGGCAATTCGTGACCAACCGGGAAAACAGGACACATAGCCGCTTATAGCTTTAAATGTATGGGCTCCAACGGCATGAATCCAAAAGCATGGGCGCTACTAACATTTGCCTGCTAACCAATTATTTAACTTATAATGAATGCTTTGTACCTCACTTGTGTCATAATATTCACGAAAAATGTTTCATATGAGCAACAGCGTGTTTTGCCCTTGCACCACCGGAGAAAGAGAATTCACTGACTGCGCGCAGTAATTACTTTTTGTTTTAAATGCAGGTCATGTGCAAACATAGCCATTGGGTTTCAAAATACAACAAAGAGCACCATAAAACCATTTAAATGTGCATTTAGCGATCTAGTGACTGGATATGAAACAGGCAACAGTAAATGATCCCAAATGGAACAACGGCGCTTTCTCCTATAGCCACTGCTGCCACTGCACGTGCTATTGCTACGCATCATTCTGTATGTGCATTCTCAGTTTAAATGCAGCTATCCAAAACAGTGAATCTACGCCTCATTCAGTCAAAACTTTGCTTCAAGAATGAGCCACACTGCTGACATGATCTAATTCCTAGCACACCCTTAGCACATGTGAGTTAACATATTCATCTTATCGGCAAGACATATCGACATAATTTTTCATATCGGGCCCATGCCGATATTTACATTTGAAGTCATTATCGGCCGATTCCGATATCAGTCCGATAATATCGTGCATCCCTAATATATATATATATATATATATATATATTTGTATATTTCTTATATATTTTATTAAATATATATATATTTTTAATTGTATTATATAATAGAAAATGTAATTTTATATTTATGAGTAGTTATAATTATATATATATATATATATATATATATTTTTTTTTTTATTTTATATATTATTTAAATATTTATACTTTTACATCAGCTTGTCATTTATTATAAATTATATATATTTGAAATTTTAATATAGTAGTATTATATAGTAGTATAATAGAATATTGCAGAAATGGTACAATTTTATAAATTATATAAAATAAAATCACTTTTATTTATTAATATATTTTTCTATATATTTTATATTATTTATGGTATATATTTTTCTATATATATATTTTGTATATTTCCTACATTATGTGCATTTGTACAATTTATTATATATATATATATATATAAATATATATAAATACAATTTATATATACATAAATTGTATTAAACATTTTTACAAATTACATAATTGAAATTATAATTTGATATTTATTATTATTTATATATATATATATATACATAATTTATAATAAATGATAAATATTTGCGTAATATATAATAAGAAATATATAAAATAAATGTCTACAAATTTATATCATATAAATATATATTAATAAATTAAAATGAATATATTTTTTGAATATATATATATACAAATGCTAAATATGATATACATGTATATATATAATATACATGAATAAAAAAAATTGTGTGTGTGCAATATTAAATATAATATTAAATATTAAATATTAAAAAGTAGAAAGCAGTAAATCTGGGTTAACGTCGCGGTATGTGTTTTCTCCTCATTTTAAACCCAGGTTTCGCTGCATCGTTTACCCATTCAAGCCCAAACTTACACTCTATGTCGCAAAGGTGTCAATAGTGACCATATGGGTGCTCGCTCTCACCATAATGTTTCCCTCGGTGTTAATGTTGACCGTCGAGCAAGAAAAAGGGCATTTCATGGTTCACAGTGACAACCTCACGTACCCGCTGTACTCCTGCTACGAGACCTGGCCCGACCCTGAGATGAGGAAAGTGTACACGACCGTCCTGTTCGTACACATATACATGATTCCCCTGGCGCTCATCATACTCATGTACGGACGAATCGGCGCAAAGCTGTACGCCACATCCTTCCTGGCCAGCGCTGAGCAGCCCGACATTCCCGCGCAGGGGAAATGTCCCGCGTCTCAGAGAAAGATCCGAGTCATAAAGATGCTGATTGTGGTGGCTCTGCTCTTCATGCTGTCCTGGCTGCCGCTGTGGACGCTCATGCTGCTGACCGATTACGCCCGTCCCAACGAGGACAATCTGGAGCTCCTGACCAGCTATGTATTCCCTCTCTCTCACTGGCTGGCTTTTTCCAATTCCAGCGTCAATCCCATTATCTACGGATACTTCAACGAGAACTTCAAGAGAGGCTTCCAGGCCGCGTGTCAGCATCAGGCTTGTTGCTGGGCCCGAAAGAAGAGCCGATTCAGCATCAAAAAGCCCAGAACCGGAAGCCCGTTGAATACGGCTGTTAGCGGCCACCCGCTCAGCCTGGGCTCGAGAACGAACCGGATTTTCACCGAAAGTGACCTGACGGGGTGCGTGCGTCTGGAGCTGGAGCACCGGAGGGTGTCGATGGACACCAAGGGCTCATCAGCCGAAGGGGGAAACAGCAGCATGGCTATAAAACGTGAAATTCACTTTGAAGAGATTGAGAAAGTGTCTTCAGCAGGAGGTAAAATATATAATGCCTGGGAGCGTTGAACCCACAGTAGACTCAATCAGCTGACATTTACTGGCACTGACATGCTTTCATTTCTTAGTCACATTTATTTCTATAGTGCTTTATTCAATAAAGATTGTTTCAAAGCAGCTTCACAGTCATAAACAGGAAAAGGGCAATTAATTATGGAAGAAAATCTGATGTTGCTGTAAAGCAGGCCTGAAAAACAATAGTGTCTTTATGATTGCGATATCCTCATTATCGTGATATCGTGATAGCAAAATAATATACGCTACCGCTCAAAAGTTTGGGATCTGTAAGACTTGTAATGTTTTTTAAAGAAGTCCTCATTTATTTGATCAGAAATACTGAAAAAAATCCAAAATGTTATTACAATCTAAAATAATGTTTTTTATTGTAATATACTCTAAAATATAATTTATTCCTGTGATGCAAAGCTGAATTTTCATCAGCTGTTACTTCAGTCTTAAGTGTCACATGATCCTTCATATTTTTTTGAAACCTGTGATTCTTTGTTCAGGTTTCTTTGATGAATAACAAGTTAAAACAGCATTTATTCAAAATATTAATCTTTTCTAACAATGTAAATCTGTGCTATCACGTTTTATTAATTTAACACATCCTCAGTGAATAAAAGTATTAATTTCTTTAAAAACTTACATTTGAACAGTAGTGTATATTGTTAGAAAACCTTTCTATTTTAAATAAATGCTGTTCTTTTTAACCTTTTATTGATCAAAGAATCCTGAACAATAAAAGTATCACAGGTTCCAAAAAAAATATCAAACAGCACAACTGTTTCCAGCACTGATAATAAATCAGCATATTAGAATGTTTTTTGAAGGATCATGTGACATTGAGGACTGGAGTAATGATGCTGAAAATTCAACTTTAATTACAGATATAAATTACATTTTAATGAATGTTAATATAGAAAAACATTGTTTTACACCGTAATAATATTTCACAATATTAATTTTTTTTTTCTCTATTTTTCATCAAATGAGCACAGCCTTGATGAGCATCTTTAAAAACCATTAAAAATCTTACTGATCCCAAACTTTTGAGCCGCGGTCTAGATTAAGTGTAGATTTTTTACAAATATTCTAACATAAAAGGTCATTAAAGTTGTGTATTGCACCATTATGCTTTGGCACAGCATCTGTCAAATGAACAAAAAGCTGAAGTTTTCCTTTAAAATAAAAGCTCTACTGCTGTTTCCGCCAAAATAAAAGCTTAAAACTGCAGTATGAATTGATGAAAGCTATACTGTTAAAAACACAAAACAAAACAAAACAAAAACACAATTTGTTGATTTGTTAACCTGCTGCCTTAAAATTTTAAGTTCAGACAACTCAAATAAGTTTAGTCAACTTGAAATGTTAAGTTGTGCTAAGTGAGAACTTACTCAAAAGAGGGTTGAATCCCCTGTAAAGTTCAGGTACAATTCAATTTGCTTTTTTCTGACTTAAGTTTTATTAGGAGCATGGGTTGGAGGTCTTATATTTGAACTCTCAAAGTGCATTAGATAGAAGAAGTTACCTTTAAATTGGACATAATTTTAATTTCTTCCCAAGTCTTCTTTTGTCTTTTGTTTTTTTTTAATATTGCAATAAATATCATATCTTGGACTTCATATCGCAATATTATTGTATCGTGAGATTTTGATATTGTTACATCCCTAGTCATTTATCTTAAAAAAACATTATGTATTAATTAGTGTTAACAAGTTTGGAATAATTTTGTTTATGTAGAAAATGCTTCTATTCTGCTCGCAAAGGCTGCATTTATTTGATCAGAAATACAGTAAAAACAGTAAAATAGAGAAATATTATTACAATTTAAAATAGCTGCTTTCGATGCGAATAGCTGTTAAAATGTAATTTATTTCTGTGATGCGCAGCTGAATTTTCAGCATCATTACTCCAGTCTTCAGTGTCACATGATCCTTCAGAAATCATTCTGATATGCTGATTTGCTACTCAACAAACATTTATGATTATTAGCAATGTTGAAAACAGCTGCGCTGCACAATATTTTTGTGGAAACTGTCATACAGTTTATTTTTCAGAATTCACAGAATGTTTAAAAGAACTGTATTTATTTGAAATAGAAATCTTTAGTGACATTATAAATGTCCTCGCTGTCACTTTTAATGAATTTAATGCATCCTTCATGTTTAAAAGTATTCGTTTATTTAAAAAAAAACATTCTCATTACTCTGTAATGTCACATCTGATCTAATCTTCAGGTTAATTCACCTGACTTAATTCTTCATAGCCTGCTGTGCGGCATTTAATTTGACTTTCAAAATCTTGTTCCTTGCATATTTTGATTTGTAAAGTTTTGTACAGTTCTGTGTTTGATAGATTAAGTAATGTCATTGTTCAGCGGTCGTTTGAGAAGCAGTATTTTGGTGCAATACTGCAGACATAAAACTATCAGGAATAAAGCTTTTAGATTTAGGTAGTGAACTCAATTTATGAACTAATCATGAATGGTAATTCGAGAAGAGTTAACTCTTAGTGTTGCCTGTAAAATGGCATTCCTTAATAACTGTAAATGATTGTCTTTGCATTGGATTCGAAATATCATCTGCTTGGAAGCAAGTGAAGCGTTTTATCAATGTGTGTGAGCTGACATTTAACGATTGAAGTGAATTGCTCTCCCTCTCTATAGAAAAACAATAGAGCTATTGACAAATGAAAGCATTTCTGAGAAAATGACAGGAAAACTACATACACCTGCAGCAAATTGCAGCACTGTGAGCCTCTCTCGTGGCAGAAAGTCATAATTTCCCATGAGAGATGAGGCTGTGTTCTTGACCAGCAAGAATATGCTGGAAAAAGAGGGATTACTGTGTTTACGTACCTGGAGTGTTGAAGATGAAAATCGAATGTCCTCAGAGCCGCTCAAACCTCAGATGTATTTTAAGTATTTAGCTGAACCTACACCGAATGCTGCTCTACGTTTACAGACGCCACAAGTTATTAAAGTCAACATTTACTTTCTTAATTCATGTTCTTAGTTTTATTCATCAGTGACATTGTTCTAAAGAACAAATGTTTGTCTTTGTGTTTCCTTTTCACTGACATCATTTAAGATTCATAAGATTGACTTCACTCTTTTTATATCCTGATGGATAAATCAAATCCTGCTCTAGTTTTTGTTTTATTTTTGTTTTGTATCTATCCTAAATATGTCACATTTTAAATCTAAATGGGCTTTTTCATACTATTGTCTGGTATTTTCTTTGGCAGAATGAGCTAAAAAAGTAATCCAGAGTAAGACTGATTTATATGCAGCAGAATTTCAAATATGAGAGTGATTATTTGCCTGTCTTTTAATATTGATATTACTGTGACAAATGGCACATGAAGTCAGTCATTTATCATGGAACACAATGTGGCATTAATCTGAGTGTTTTGAAGTTTCCTTATATAGTGTGTGTCTTTAGGTCTTTCAGCGTGTGCAGTGGTGTAATATTCTGCAGGTCGCTGACGTGAACCACATCACGCTTTTATTTTTGGATGTTGTTTGTCTTGCTGTTGCGCTGCCTACTAGACTGACAATTTATATGAGAGACCTTTAACTGAGGAATTATCCTGATCCAAGGTTGTACTTCGATCTTAAAGGAATAGTCACTCAGAAATGAAAATCTGCTCACCCTCAGATCATCTAAGATGTACATGAGTTTGTTTGTTCATCAGATTTGTAGAAATGTGTCATTCCATCACTTGCTCACCAATGGATGTGAATGGGTGCCGTCAGAATGAGAGTCCAAACAGCTGATAAAAACATCACAATAATCCACAAGTAATCCACACCACTCCAGTCCATCAGTTCACATCTTGAGAAGAGACAAAAGCTGAAACATATCCATCATTAAGATGTTTTTAATGTCCATAATTCATAATAATGCTTCCACAGCTGCTTTGGCTTGTAAACAGTGCTTAATCTGTGCAGATTTCTCTCCTGATTCAGACCATTATTATTATTACCACCATGATTATTATGGATTATGGACTCATATTTGAGTTAAAAATGTCTTGATGGATTTGTTTCAGTTTTTCACTTCTCAAGATGTTAACTGATGGACTGGAGTGGTGTGGATTACTTCTGGATTATTGTGATTAGGGATGCTCATTTTAACCAGTTAACCGTTAACCGACAGTAAGAATTTTGACTGACTAATAGAATCAGTTAAACGGTTTAAAAAGTAACTTATTTCTTTTTCAGTAGGCCTACGTTTGCAACGTTTGCTGCATGGTTAAAATACGCACGTGAAATAATATAGCGTTTTAATTTAAGAGAGAAAAAACAGGCCTAAGTCGCCTAAAAGTCTCATTTTATTTCTTCATTCAGAAATAGGCCTAATTCCGAAATGTTTACAAACATTATAAACATAGCAAAGCAACACTCTTAAAAAATAAAGGTGCTTTAAAAGGTTCTTCAAAGCGATGACATAGAAGAACCATTTTTGGTTCCACAAAGAGCCATCTATTTCTTATCTTTTTATAATCTGAGGAACCTTCTTTTGCCACAAAGAACCTTTTGTAAAACAGAAAGGTTCTTCAGATGTTAAAGGTTCTGAATGGAACCATTTAGACAAAAAAAGGATCTTCTATGGCATCGTGAAGCACCTTTCATTTTAAGAGTGTAGGCTATTTTAGTTCCCCTTGCTCTACAACAAATCCTTTCAATTAAACAGTATTCAGAAAATAACAAGAATTAAAAACATAATAAGCTTCATACTGTCGGACAAGCCAAAACGAATTAACTTGGCTAAAATGAAACTGAAACCAACGTGGGTCTCTCATTACGCCGGCGCAATCACTTGATTTTTTTTTTTTCTTTCTAACAGTGGAAACAACTAGCCTACTCCTTCTAGTCAGATAATCGAAACTATAAAAGGTTTACTTTTATTTGTTTATATTCACAATAAAATACAAATCTTTGTGCTTTTGTAAAATAAAGGAAAATAGGATTAATGTAATATTAATGTGACCTTGGACCACAAAATCAGTCATAAGGGTCAGTTTTTTTAAATTAAGATTTAAACATAATCTAATAGCTGAATAAATAAGCCTTCCATTGATGTATGGTTTGTTATGATAAGACAATATTTGGACGAAATACAACTATTTGAAATTCTGGAATCTGAGAGTGCAAAAAAAAAAAAAAATCAAAATATTGAGAACATCGCCTTTAAAGTTGTCCAAATGAAGTTATTAGCAGTGCATATTACTAATTAGAAATTAAGGTTTGATTCATTTACAGTAGGAAATTTACAAAATATCTTTAAGGCACATGATCTTTACTTAATATCCTAATGATTTTTGGCATAAAAGAAAAAATGATCATTTTGACCCATACAATGTATTTTTGGCTATTGCTACAAATATACCCGTGTTACTAATTGGCTGGGTTTGTGCTCCAGGGTCACATATGATTTAAGTAAAATATATTTCTTGTATATGCCTATTCATTTGTTATATTTAGCCTAGCTTTATTATGTTTTTCTCCACTTGCAGAAGCGCAGCAGGTGTGTGATGTCAATCCTCACGTTCCATTGTTTGCTGCTGTAAAATTAATCACTGGAAAACAAATGTTGGTATTTTTAACGGGTCACACACACTTATACTTTCTAATTTAATTCAATTCTAATTTAAAATAATGCTGTTGGTTAATGAGCGTCAGTTGTCGGTTAGAAAGAATAACCAAAATTAACGTCCCTAATTGTGATGTTTTTATCAGCTGTTTGGACATCCCGACGGCACCCATTCGCGTCCATTGATAAGCAAGTGATGGAATGACACATTTCTCCAAATCTGATGAACAAACAAACTCATCCTAATCTTGGATGGCCTGATGGTGAGGACATTTTCAGCCCATTTTTTTTTTTTTTTGAGTGACTGTTCCTTAAATTTGAATCATTATTGATATTTTGGTGTGTCGTCTTATGGTTTTCTCTACTGTCTTTAAGCACCATGTCAGTATCTGTAGTGCTCTGTCTCTAAATAGATCTTTTTTCAGCTGGTGGGCTCGTAGATGTTCATTTAAAGCACAAAAAATAGACTGTAAATATGTTGCAAATGTATAAACATGCTTTGTGTTTATAGACACACTCTTGAACACTGAATTATTTCATGATAGTAGAGAAAGAGGTAGATTCTACACTTTCAGTGTGATTTGTTGTGATTTCCATGTACATTTCTAAATTGCAAGCTGTATATTGAAATGTAAAATTGTGTGATGCATTGTAAGATTAAATAAATCATTGAAATTATGTATGTTTGGTTATTAATAATTTAATCTGTTGTAAAATCTAAACTAAATTAGCTTTGAGATAGTATATATTGTGTATGATTTTGTATCGTAACGGTCTGTGAGTGTCGTCAATGTTTATGTCATGTTCATTCGATGTGTGTATGAGTGAATGTCATATAGAGTCACAGGATAAACATCTTCTGCCATCAGCACACAATTATATATAGGGCTTATAGTCCCTCACATGAGTGACTCATTTCCCTGTAGGTGAGGTGAAGAATACTTGCCGCCGTTTACTTCCAACCTTTTCGCTCTGTGTCTCTGCGGCCCACGACATGTGGAGTATTAGAATAAACCCCGGGGCTCAAACAACGCAAAACAGCCGAGCCTTTAAGATTTAAAACGCTGACTGGTGTAATTATGAGTTCTGTGTTCCTTTCTTTTATTTCACTGCAACGGTGGTAATTATTTCCATGACAAATACGAGTTTGAACCGCATGCACACTTGAAGTGCAAATATGAAGTATTTACATCAAATTGCAAAAATATATATATACAGTTTTTTTCCTTCATATTCTCACTGTATCAGACTATATGAGCCATAAAAGTCTGATGCATCAAATATTATACTCTACTTTTTCTAAAGGTTCAGTAAACTATTCTAGATTTTTCTGACGGTTATTTCGTAAGTCATTGCTGAAGGCTTGTGCAGGACAGAATGTCAGCGGTCAGCAGACGGTCACCGCTGCAGTCTGATGGACTCATGCAGCTGTAATCATATGATTGCCCAAATCAAAGTCTAATGATTACACCTTACAGCCGCTGAAGGACAGTCAGTTTGACTCTGGTCGCAATTGACGTGTCCTGTGGTTTATGGCTTTTATTTTTGACACAATCAGAGAGGTCACCGAAGTGGTCAAGAGTGAAAAAGTCAGTAACACACAATCATCAGCAAGTATACTTAAAGGAACACTCCATTTTTTTTGAAAATAGGCTCATTTTCCAGTTGAGTTTTACCGTTTTCGAATCCATTCAGCCGATCTCCGGGTCTGGCGGTAGCACTTTTAGTATGTTTAATGTAGTTTTAAGAGTATTTCAGGTGAGAATGTAGTTGTTTAAAACTCCAGTCTGCGGTTTATTTATAAAGACAGCGCCTATTTGAAAATTAGTTTCGCCGATTTTGGAGATGTGAGCTCCAGACGAACGGGTGCTCAGTGCTCGTGTGTCCTGCAGAGAGAGCCTCACTACGGCTAGTCCTTCTGACATTTGCCGTGGTCCTGACGTCTCTGTAGTGGTTAAACAAGTAGTATAATTCGTTTCGGGTAAATCTAACAGCTAATTTTTGGTCTCGTGAATCTATTATTTATTCCAAGTCGTATCGTTTTTACTGAGGACAAAGTTATGCTTCATAAATTATTTATTTATCAATCGTAATTCAGTGCTGACTTTGTAGCATGCATTTAACTGAATTGTTTGCTTTTGTCTTTATTTCCGATGATGTCTCGTATACTTCATACTTTCATAATGGCTAATATTGTTCATTAAAACTGACATTTAACAAAAAAAGCAGAGTTGTGCTTGTCATGTTTCATTTTGTTATACATAAAGATGTATTATACACATATTGCCTAAATTAATATGTTTTATATTTTTTAAAGTAGTATGAAAAGAGGGTTGTTTTTTATATTTTGAAGAAAACCAAAAAGAAACAGTGGTGTTTAATATAATTTCGTTGTATTGTAATGCGTGTATGCGTTGCACCACATTTTTGACACTATTAATATGCTTAAATGAAACAGAAAAGGGGCACTGCTGTTTGATATAATATTCGTTTCACTGCAGTGTTGTACATTCCCTGAACTACATTTTTGCAGTTATTAATATGTTTAAATGAAAACGAAGAGGCAGTGGTGGTTGATATCATATTTCGTCTTGTAAAAACATAGTGAAGATAACTGGGGTAGAAAAGGCGAGCTGACTGACGTTATCAAGTACGCTGCTGTTCCATTTGCAGAATTACAGGACTTGCATCCTCACGTCCTCAGGAGTTCATACTCCCAAGGACGCAAGTCCGAACTTTGCATACTTGGTATTTAGAAACGGCTGCAGAGTTGAAGCCGGCAATATCATTCATAATATCATTGCGCCTGCTGCACCTAGGGATGAAACGATACCACTTTTTTACAAACCGATACGAGTATGAGTATTTTCATTTGTGTACTTGCCGATACCCAGTACCGATACCGATGCCTGATACTTCTTAGATTTATGTTTCAATGAAAATGCAGTTAATTTGGAGGGAGGTTTTATTTTTTGCCTACAGTAAGGATGAATACAAAAATCTTTAACAGAAGGCTATTCCAAGCCAAAAATATACACATCTTTTTGGTTTTAACAACAAAAAAAGCCAATGTCATCACTTTAGACAAAATGTAAACATACCCAGATAAAGGAAATGAAAAGTGCTGCATAGTTAACACACCCAACTTAACAAAAAGGGAGCAGAACTATTACTCATTAGCTTTCAATTACGCAAAGTCTCAAAACAGCCTCCTGCTTTTAAGTACACAAACTATGTGGCACTATTCTACTATTAAACAAATCAATACATTATGTTGTGAAATGACTAATAACAATGTTGCAAGAATATGTATAATGTTTGTTGGTTAACTTCATTTATTAAATAGATACAGTCAAACCAAAATTTATTCAGATACCTTTTCTCACATTATCAGACATTTTTTACATTATCATAAACGGTGTCCTGCACCCACTAGTAAAAAAAAAAAATATCAAAAATTAGGTGGTGTATATCTGGTGTCTGAATAATTTTCGGTTTGACTATATATCCCTTATTTATTTTAATATTTACACTTAATTATGCCCATTAAAATATGTTTTGTTACTTTCAGTTAATTTTTTTTTTTGCTCTATGATACATCATCTTTAATTTAATAGCATTAAACTGCTCCACTGCAGCGGCTCAGTACTGTAATCACACGTTTTGTTGTAATAATGCAGGGAACCGCTCGTTGTGAATCTCCTAACTCTGATGTTTTCAGAAATATAAGTCATGTTTTTGCATCTGAAACATGCTGCTATTTGGGCTATAATCTAAAGAGACTCAAATAATGCAGAAACACTCATGAAGCCAGCAAAACATGCGCGACGCGCTCGAGTACAGTACAACCTAGCGCATTTCACACAGACTGCTAGTTTCACTTTCGTCGTACAGTCGTGTCTGCTTAAGGTTGAAAATAAATTATGTTTATTGTGAATGCCTCTAAATTTTGTTTCATATTTACCAATTTGTTTTAATGTAAATGATGCGTGTGTTAAATATGCGAACATCAATAAAGATCACGCAACAAAAGTGCGCTCTCTCTCTCTCTCTTTCTTTCTCTTTGTCTCTCTCTCTCTCTCTCTCTCTCTACAGTTAAATAACGTGTGCATTGCTTTACTTGTTTTTGACACATCCGACCGAACTACAAAGTTTCCAGTGATCTTTCCGTGCATCTTCGTCGCTGCGTGCTCAATCCACTCTGCGTGCTTTGCCTTTCAGCTCGCGTGCACCAGCTATACAAGCGTTGATACTGAATGTTTAACATTATATTACTTGCATACATATACATCCTTAATCTCTAATAACTCCATTCTGCTGTCTGTTGTTCTGTTGTCGGTGTTTCTTTGCTTGAATGCACACTTGTCACATGCTGTGTGATATCGGCATTTGGTATCGAGCCATTTTAACGAGTACGAGTACAGGAGCTCAGTATCGGGCCAGTATCGGTATCTGTGCATCCCTAGCTGCACCCATGGTACGGCAGCAAAGTTCCTTAATTATTACGCCAGAATGAGAGTATAGTTCCTAGCCATATCGACCTAGAAAATCACAACTTTTCATTTTTCGTCTGTCTTTGTACACAGACGAGTCAAGTTTTAAATAGGAAAAATATGTAAACTCTTTGGTCATTTTTGAGCGAGATGCTAACGGTTTAATCGGATTCAATGATCTATGCTATGCTATCAGAGATCGGCTGAATGGATTCGAAAACGGTAAAACTCAACTGGTTAATTCTAGGGGAGTTGGACAATGAGCCTATTTTCAAAATAAAGTGGAGTGTTCCTTTAAAGAATTCTCCAACCAATTTGACATTTACTCACGCTCGTGTTTGTCAAACGTGTCTGCATGTAAAAATAGTTCATGCAATTATACACTAGACATACTTTAAGTCTTCTGAAAACATATGATGGGAACAGAAATATATTATTCCCTCTTAATTGTCTCCTTGCACAGTAAATAAAAAAAATGGGATAATTAATTAAAAAAATTAGGGATGCACCGATACCGATACTGGTATCGATATCGGGCCGCTACTGAGCTCCTGTACTCGTACTCGTTAAAATGCCCCGATACCAAACGCCGATACCACATCACGTGACAAGTGCGTATGCGGGCAAAGAAACACCGACAACAAAACAACAGACAGCAGAATGGAGTCATTAGAGATTAAGGATGTCTACGAAGTATGTGTGTGTAAGTAATATAATGTTAAACATTCAGTATTAAGCTTGTATAACTGGTGCGCGTCAGCTGATAGGCAAAGCACGCAGATTGGATTGAGCGCGCGGCGGCCAAGATGTGCGGGCTTGTCGAGTTAATATCCCGCCTTGACATCACCGGAAAGTTTGTAGTTCGGTGAGATATGTCAAAAACAATTGAAGTAAATCAATGCACAAGTTATTTAACGGTAATAGAGAGAGAGAGAGTGAGAGAGAGCGCGCTGTTGCGTGATCGTAATTGATGTTCGCATATTTAGCACACGCATCTTTGGGATTAAAACAAATTAATGAACATAAAAAAAGTATAGGGGCATTCGCTATAAACATCGTTTTTTTCAACCTTAAGCATACACGACTGTCCGGCGAAAGTGAAACTACAGCAGCCTGTGTGAAATGCGATAGGCAGTACTGTACTTACGCATGTTTTGCTTGCTTCACGAGTGTTTCTCCATTATTTGAGTCGCTTTGGATTGTAGCCCAAATAGCAGCATATTTCAGATGAAAAAGCGTGACTTGTATTTCTTAAAATATCAGAGTTAGGAGATTCATAATGAGTGGTTCACGTGATTACAGTACTGATCCGCTGCAATGGTGCAGTTTCATGCTATTAAATTGAAGATGATGTACCATAGAGCAAGAAAAAAACAAGTAACAAAACACATTTTATGGGCATAATTAAGTGTAAAAATAAAAATAACTAAAGGATATATAGTCAACCCAAAAATTATTCAGACAGCAGATATACACCATTTTTGATAATTTTGTTTTTTCTTTTGTTTTTTTACTAGTGGGTGCAGGACACAGTTTATGACCATGTGTTCTAAATACATTTTGGTTTGACTGTATCTATTTGATAAATGAAGTTGACCAACTAACGTTATACATATTCTTTTAGTTTCTGTACCCCATATTTTACAAATCTACTGGTAAATTTTAAAATATCGGTATCGGTACTTGGAATCGGCAAGTACCAAAAATAAAAGTATCGGTATCGGGCGAGTACTTGAAAAAGGGGTATCGGTGCATCCCTAAAAAAAATAGTGTTCGTTTTTTTATTTTAAATAAATTTTAAAATTTAGAATTTTAATAAAATGATTTAGGTACTTGAGCTGCATATAAAAATTCCTTTCAATTACACAGTAAAAGAAAAAATCCACATATTTCATCTTAAATTCTGATGCTGATACCTTCAATTTTTAAGTATAATCAACTTGGTTGTACAAGTCAGGTTCAATTTAAATTCTATGAAGCTGAATTAAAAAATAGAGTTGAATCTTATGTAACTTGTAAAAAGAAGCTGAAATACCTCAACTTAAACTTAATCAACTTGAGTTAAAGTAATTAGAGTGCAGTTTTAACAAACTAGTAATAACAGAAAAAAGGTTCATTATTGCAATATTTTATTTCAGACTATTCCAGTATTATTTTCTATATTTTCCAGTATAAAAATAATGATAATTTAAAATTATTATTTTAATAAATATGTTATTATTAAATATGTGTATTATTATTGGATTTATTTTACCATTATTTTAAAAACTTTTTAAAATATTTTTTAATCATTATAAGTAGTATTATTATACTTAAATACTTGTACTTATAGTACTTAATATAAAGTATTATTAATAAATATGATTTTATTATTATTATTATTATTAATAGCATTATTTAACCGTTCTTTAAATAAAAAAATCAATTATAATTATTTTAACATTTTTTATATTATTTCTAAACATTTTATATATACATTTACAATTCTTTAAAATAAAAATTCACATATTTCTTGTTTTTCTCAAACCTGCAAACTGCAAACATTGGCAAATGGTTTCAGAATTTTCACTTATTCATTTAAAAGAACTGGCTGATTATTTTAATATTTTATTTCAGACTGTTCCGGTATTTTAGTGTCATTAAGATACTATTATAGTTTGATTTAATTTATTTGTTAATATATTATTTCTTATTTTATTTGTTAAAACTGTGAAATCCAAATACATGGAAATATATAAATATCTAAATTATAGATTAATTTAAAATTAATACAAATTTAGACCTACATATTTTTTAGTGGAAATCAAATGAAATGTAGTGCCTTATTGTTGCATTGAAAAGTTTCAAAAATATATATATATATATAAAATAAATAAATAAATAAATAAATAAAATAAAAAAATAAATTAATAAAATAACAGCAAAAAAATGTTTGGAACGCAAGTATATTAAAAATCTTGATTTTTTTTTTTTTTTGGTGAAATATTCCTATATAACGGTATGTTTTGCCCTGCTCCGCTCTCTCCAGCAGTGCTGTCTATGTATAGCCTGATGTTGGTGAATCTCTCATGAACAGCACAGCTGGCGTCTGAATAAAGGCCTCTCAAATGT
This sequence comes from Labeo catla, assembly GCA_012976165.1. NCBI lineage: Eukaryota > Metazoa > Chordata > Actinopteri > Cypriniformes > Cyprinidae > Labeo > Labeo catla. The sequence continues at coordinate 98,282 of VONZ01001390.1, read as the reverse complement.
CAGCCGTGAATCGCTGTCAATCCTGCGGTTCAAAATCAACTTCACCCCCATCACTGTCTTCCACTGTGGCTTAAATCTTGCAACTTATTTCAAACCCACTTTATTAATCTATTATAACTTCATGTTGTGGATGAATGAGCCTGAGCATGTGTGTCACTGCTGCCGTACCTACAGAAAGAAGCAGAAGAAACACAATAAATGCTGCCATCAGCCACCTGCAGGGAAGCTTAATCACACATTCAAATCAAGCGTCAGGAAAACTGTACTAATGTGCGAGCTGGTTATGATTTCCCAATCACAGCAATCCAGCCCTTAATTAGCCCTTTCAGACTCTCTTTCAGAGTGATGCTTGAATACACATCATCTCATCAAACTGATAATGTTATTACCAGAAGAATCTTACAGTCGACCTGCATTGTGTTACATTTCAGCTGCATGACTTCACACTGACACCTAGTGGATGTTTAGGAATACTGCTAAAAAAATCCTGCTCTAAATAATGTCCAGGCCTAAATGCAAATAGTTACAGAACTTACATAACCTTGTTTATGTACAAGTGACAAATGCATTATATTATTACATTATATTATTTTATGTTAAAACTAATCCAAATGTGCCTAATATATATGCATATATATATATATATATATATATATATATATATTTATATACATACGTTGTACTGAATATTTAATAATTATTCTAATTCATGTCTCATTTTCACATATTCATTAAAAAGAACTGGCTGATTATTTTAATATTTTATTTCAGACTATTCCAGTATTATTTTCCAGTATCCTAAAAAAATTTATTACAGTAATTTAACCATTTTTGTTTAAATAAAAAATGTAAATGAAAATAAATAAAATTTAAATTTAAATGATAATTAAACTTTTTTTTTTAGAATTTTTAAATTGTAATTATTTTAAAAATAATACATTTGAACAACTATTATGTTATTTAACAATTCTTTAAAATAAAAAAATCTAATATTTCTTGTTTTTCTCAAGCCTCAAATACATATGTTTACAAATGTTTTCTGAATTTTTACTTTTTCATTAAAAAGAACGGGCATATTTTTTAAATATTTTATTTCAGACTATTTCCGTATTATTTTCCAGTGTAATAAAACTATATATAAATGATAATTATTATTTTAATAAATATGATGTTATAATTACTATTTAGTATTATTATTATTAGATTTATTTAACCATTATTTTAAAAACCTAAATTGTTATTTTAAATCATAGTATATTAGTAGTATTAGTAGTATTATTATACTTAAATAAAAATGATATTATTATTGATTTATTTAACCATTCTGTTTTAAAAAAAAACAAATCACTATTTTAACCTTTTCTTTAATTTTTAATTTTTTTAAATTTCTAAAAAAATATTACAATTAAAAAAAAAAAAAAAAAATTAATATATTTTTCGTATTCATATTTGAACAAATACTATATTATTTAACAATTCTTTAAAATAAAAATTCTAATAAATCTTGTTTTTCTCAAGCCTCAAATACAAATGTTTGTAAATGTTTTTTGAATTTTCACTTATTCATTAAAAAGAACTGGCTGATTATTATTTTAATATTTTATTTCAAACTATTTCAGTATTATTTTCCAATATATTAAAAAAAAGATAATTGTTTTAAATTATTATTTTAATAAATATGATGTTATAATTACTATATATTATTATTTTTAGATTTATTTAACCATTATTTTAAAAACTCAATTAATAATTATTTTAAATCATTATAATTAGTAATATTATTATCCTTAAATGTGATATTATTATTATTATTATTATTAGATTTTATTATTTAAAATAGTAATTACTTAATTTTTTTTAGAATTTTTAATAATTATTATTTACAATCATTCATATTTTAACAAATATTACATTATTTAACAATTCTTTTGAATTTTCACTTATTCATTAAAAAGAACTAGCTGATTATTAAAATATTTTATTTCAGACTATTTCAGTATTATTTTCCAGTATATAAAAAAATAAATGATGATTGTTTTAAATTATTAATTTAATAAATATGATGTTATAATTACTATATGTTATTATTTTTAGATTTATTTAACCATTATTTTAAAAACTCAAATAATAATTATTTTAAATCATTATAATTAGTAATATTATTATACTTAAATGTGATATTATTATTATTATTATTTAAAATGATAGTTATTTTAATATTTTATTTCAGACTATTCCAGTATTATTTTAGTATCATTGCGATACTATCATAGTTATTATTATTTTGATTTTAAAAAATATATATTTTCTGTTTTCATTTTAATTTAAGTCAACATTATACTAATTTTGTTGTGTTTTTGTCATTTTTATTATTTTTTAAAATACCTCTATGTAGTTATTTTGCCATTTCTATCTCGGTTTTAGTTATTTAGTTCATTGATTTAGTTAAGATCAACTTAAACTAAACGAAAATGAGAAATGTTGCTTAGGCAATTAGCTGAATTCAAATAAATGTAAGGTTTTGTGTCTGTTACTTTAAAGTTTAATTTATTTCAAGCAACAAAAATGCTTGGTTATGTTTTAGTTTTAGTTAACGGATCAGTTAAATAATAATACTTCGGGCCTACATTTATAAATATTTCTTCTATTAGTATGTTCTATAGGAATCACTTTGTCTTGCTGGTAACGAGGTGTTTTCCGTCGTCCGTCGTAACGCTGTCCTGTGTGAAGCTAAGGTGCTTTCTGTAGGTGGTTGTGGAGCGTCTGCTCAATGTAAATGTGAATGTAGCGCGCGTTCAGAGCGCATACGTTCGAGCTGGACGTCTGAGAAAGGCATGCATGGAAAGAAGATACAGGAAGTGTGAGGAACCTGGACACACTATGAAAGGCCCACAGACCAAGTGGCAACATCTCCAAACTTGTCAGCACAAGCGGGTCGACACCGTAGTCCTGCCCTCCACCCTCGATCACAAGATTTACAAGGACGAGGCTGTTTTTCCTCTCGCACCACATCGACCTGTCAGGCCGGAGAGAGACGAGCGAACGCGGCGGACCTGCGCAGGTGTCCCGAACCCTCACATCATCCCTATATTTCATATCATCACGTCTCCGGGCACAGTCATGCCTCTTTCTGGGCTTTCTCCGGTCGGGTGCGTTTGCGTCCTGAGCCTCTGCGTCCTGCTGCCGTCTCCGGGTCGCTGCGGTCCGGTTCCTCCGCCCGAGGAGCGCCGCTCCGCTCCAGGTGCTGAGGATGACGTGACCGTGCAGGAGGTTCTGGGTCAGTTTCTGGAGGTGTTGAACTGGACGGATCAGGGGCCCCGGCCGAGGCCCCGCTCCGGACGCACCGAAGCGCCCGAGTACATGCTGGAACTGTACAACCGATTCGCCAACGACCGCAGCGCCGCGCCGTCGCCCAACATCGTCAGGAGCTTCAGGAATGAAGGTGAGCGGCTTCAGTCTTTGTTTTTGGTGAATATCAATAACAAAAAGCAAAGGGGTCCCTTTTCAGAATTTGTATCAGTCTTTATTCAACACAGATGATCTCAAAGCATTAATAAACGGGAAAACAGCTTTTTGTGTATTTAAAGTAATCAATTATGTAACATTTAAATCCAGCTGTAAAGCAGCTCTACAGAAGGACAAGTGTCATTATTCAGTTCAGCTCAGTTTAATTTAATTCAGTTTCAGTGTTGCAAAGTTCAATTGTGACTTATTTGTTCTTTGAATTTTTCTTTTTTTAAATTATTCTTTATCATTTATTGCTGTCTATTGTTGCGTTTACATTGTGTCTTGAATTTGACCATTAGAGATCTGTCCTTTTTTCATGGTTTTGTACTTTAAAGTGTTTCATAATTATTAGATTAACTTATGAAATTAGTATTACAAAGAATCATTTTAAATGATAATTATTAATGATCATTTGAATTATTATTATTATTATTTTAATAAATGGGATATTATGTCATGATTTTTATCATTATGTAACCATTAAATTAAATAAAATGGTTACAGTTGTTGCTTTAATAAATATGAAATGTAACATTCTTTAAAATTTTTTAAATAAAATTAATTATTAGAATTATTTAACCTTTCTTTAAATTAAATTGTTAACATATGTTTCAAACAATTATGTATATTATGATTTTTTGTTAATTAATTATTACAGTTATTTAACCATTCTTTAAACATTTTGTCATATTTGTCATTGTCATTTTAATAACAATAATCATTATTATTATTATTAGAATTAGAATTTTTAACCATTAAATTATCGTTATTTTTAACTATTATCTTAGCAAATATGATCTTATTGTTACTATTTAATATTAGATTTATTTAAACATTACTTTAAAAGGTTAAATAATAATTATTATTTTAAATCATTATAATTAGTAGTATTATACTTAAATAAATATGATATTATTATTATTATTATTATTATTATTTAACCATCCTTTAAATAAATTAATTTAGAATCATAATTATTTTAAGTTTCTTTAATTTTTAAAATAATAATAATTATTAGAATTATTTAATTATTCTTTAAATTAAAATGCTTTAATAAATATGTGTATATATTATCATTTTTAATAAATATGATATTTATTATTATTAAAATTATTTAATGTTTTTATTAATAATAATAATAAATAATAATAATAATAATAATAATGAATATTATTAGAATTTTTCAGTCAGTCTTTTAAAAACATTAAATGATAATTATTTTAAATTAGTATTTTAATAAATAAGATGTTATGATTATAATTTATTATTATAAGAGTTATTTAAGTATTATTTTAAAAAATTTAACAATTATTATTTTTTAAAATCATAATAATTAGTAGTATTATTATACTTGAATAAATATGGTATTATTATTATTATTAGAATTATTTAACCATCCTTTAAATTAAAAATTTTAAACCATTATTTGAACCATTTCTGATTTTTTTAAATAATAATAATTATTACAATTATTTAACCAGTCTTTAAATTAAAATGTTTAAATAATTATTTAGAAATTATATATAATTATGTATATATTATAGTTTTTAATAAATATATTTATTATTACAATTATTTAGCCATTCTTTAAATGGTTTAAGTCATAATTATTAAGTCATTGTTGACATTTTAATAATAATAATAATAATAATAATTAATATTATTATCATACGTTTTTTAACCATTCTCTAAATAAAAAAATTAAATGATAATTATTTAAAATTATTATTTTAATCAATATGATGTTTTTTTTACACATTATTTTATATAAATAAATATAATATATAAACATTATTTTAAAACTTAAGTGTTATTATTTTAAATCATTATAATTAGTAGTATTATTATACTTAAATAAATGTGATATTATTATTATTATAATTATTTAACTATTCTTTAAATTAAAAATGTTAAGTGATAATTATTTTAACCATTTTTTAAAATAATAATTATTTAAAATCAGATATTTCAAATATTTCTTGTTTTTCTTCTGTTATTTTCCTTATGCACATCACAGCATCACAGCAACAACTTTATTAAAATTCACAATTTTCTTCTGTCTCTGATCTGCAGACCACACCTCGCACGGCGTGACGATCAAAAGCCTTCGAACGCACCGTCTCCTGTTCAACATCTCTGTCCCGCAGCAGGAGCGTGTCGTCAGCGCCGAGCTGCGTCTCCACATGCTTCTCAAGACAGACTCGCGCCAGCGTATCGGAGCGGGCTGGAAAGTGAGCGTATTCGACGCACAACATGACGGACGCTGCAGGAACGCCGAGGGCGAGAGAGATCCGCTGGCGTCAAAGCACGTGCATCGCAAAAACAGCGGCTGGGAGGTGTTCGATATGACGAACGCCGTCCAGCATTGGAAGAAGGTCAATAATGTGACGCCCAGACTGGAGGTTCGTATCGAAAACCTGCATGCGTTTAAGAACACGGACGAGCGGCCCGTCGTAGACCTGGATGTCGACAGAGATCCGGATGGAAAACACAAACCTGCGCTGATCGTCTTCTCAGACGACACGAGTGAAAACCATCGGGACGGACGGAACGAACTCAAGCGGTTGAACCAACGCTGGACGGATGAGAATCAAGACGAGGCGCTGTCAACGCAAACGCGCTCCAATCTCATCTACGACGACGGGCCGAGAGTCCGGCGCAGCGCTAAAACAGAGGACTGCAGGAAAGCCGAGATGTACGTGGATTTTAAGGATATCGGCTGGGACTCGTTCATCCTGGCTCCGGCCGGTTATCAGGCGTTCACCTGCCGCGGCGCCTGCAATTATCCGCTGGCTCGGGAAGTGACGCCCACCAAACACGCCATCGTCCAGACGCTGCTCAATCTGAAGAGTCCGCAAAAAGCCGCGCGGGCCTGCTGCGTTCCCACCGAGCTCAAGCCCATTTCCCTCCTGTACGAGAACGAGAACGGCGTCGTGGTTTTGAATAATAAATACGAGGGCATGGTGGTGAAGGAATGCGGATGCAGATAGTCCAAAACAGCAGAAGAAAAGACTGAAAACCACGTGATTCGTCTTGCAGCTCGTCAAACTAAATAAGAGGAAAACGAAGTCGTTGCACACGTGCTGAACATCCAGAATCTAAAACAGCATTTTATCGTGTATATTTATTAGTTGTACATTAGTCTGTTTTCTATTGTAAGATACAACACGCTGCTTTTAGCTGTTTAATTATTTATCACTCAGAACTAAACCTGCTTGATTTGAGCTTTGCATTTGTTTTTATTTATGTTTGTTCCAATAGGGTGTTTTTGCCATAGAACAACCATTTCTAGTTCCTCAAAGAACCTTTAAGTGGTCACTTATTAAAACAACCATTTTTCTTAGTTAATGAATGTTTAAAAATCTTTACAAATAAAGTTTCTTCATTAGCATTGATGATTCCGTGAAGAACCTTTAACATCTTTAAAAGCAATAAACGTTCTGTATAGTGGAAATGTTCTTTATACTAAGTGAAGGTGATTCTTTTAAGAACTGATCACTGAAAGGTTCTTTATTTTTAAATATATTTATTTTAAAATATACAAAAAAGCACACAAAAATAAATATTAATAATGTTTTGTTGATACATTTATTTTTTCCATTTTTTGTATATTTTTGAAAATATATTTAAAAAATAAAAAGATATTTTTAAAGCATTCAAAATATATTTTGCCATCCATATATTTTCATTCAAGAAAATACATTCACATCACATTTGAAGAAAAGCTTTATTCAATTTAAAATAATTCCACTTCCACTGCAGCTTAAAAACAAAATATTTATTTTCAAATATATTTTGAAATTTACAAAAAAGCACGCAAAAATAAAAAAAATATTTTTTTGTTAATAAATTACTTTTTCCATTTTTACTGTATATTTTTGAAAATTATTAAAAAATATAAATATATTTTTAAGCATTTAAAATGTATTTTGCCATCCATTATTTTAATCCAAGAAAATATATTTACGTCACATTTGAAGAAAAACTTATACCACTTACTTAAACTTAAAAACTCGATTATATTTTAAAAAAGCACACAAAAATAAAAACTAATAATTGTTAATACATTTATTTTTCCCATTTTTTGTATATTTTTGAAAATGTATTTCAAAAAAAATGTTTTTAAAGCATTAAAAAAATATTTTGCCATCGATATATTTTAATCCAAGAAATTACGTTCACGTCACATTTGAGAAAAAGCTTTATTCACTGTGAAAAAATTCCTCTTACTTCAACTTAAAAATTCAGTATTTATTTTCAAATATATTTTTAAATAGATTTTACAATAAACAAAAAAGCACAGAAATAAAGATAAATAATTTTTGTTGATCAATTTATTTTTCCTGTTTATTGTATATTTTTTTTAAATATATTTAAAAAATATAAATATATTTTTAAAGCATTAAAAATATATTTTGCTATCCATATATTTGAATCCAAGAAAATACATTCACATCACATTTGAAGAAAAGCTTTATTCACTGTAAAAACTGTTTATTTTAAAATGTATGTTGAAATATACAAAAAAAAGTGCATTTAAAATATATTTTGCCATCCATATATTTAAATTGAAGATATTACATATGTTTGAAGGAAAGCTTTATTTAAAAAAAAATTAAATTCCACTTACTTCAACTCACTTTACTTTAAAATTCCATCCACATTTAATTTTACCCTAAATATTGGCTACTGTAAGATTGGAAATGTATTTTCTTGCCCCGAAATACATTTTGGCATATAAAGGTTGAAACTAAATGTATTTTTTAATAGTTAAAAAATATATTTTATTGTGCTTCACTGTTGACAACATATATTTGCCATTTATTTTAAAAAATACTTTTTTGCTGTAAATAATTATTCTATGGCACTGTTGCAGAAAACCCCTTTTGGAACCGTCGTTTTTAAGAGTGTGTAAAGATCCATTTGTCCAGTGGAGGTTGTGTGGATGTTAATGTTTCGTCATGCGGTACAGTCAAATTGTAACCGATTGTAACCAAACGAGCGTGAATATTGGAGCCCCTGATGGCCACATGCCGTGCGAGCCACAGCCACGTTCTCTTCCACACAGCTGTGATAAGGAGGTGTGAAAAATCGAGACGTGTACGACCCTCACTCAAGATGAGACCTCATTCCGAGTGGTGTGTCGTTGGACCGGAGAGCCGTCAGATTCCTGAGCGCCAACAGCAACGGTCTCCAACGATGCCTCCACTTCCTCCTGCTATCGAACGCTGTCACGGACATGTGTCGGGCCACTGTGAACTTCACCCCTAAGAAAATCTGCCAAAACAGGGCCCAGTGTAGCGTCCAAAAGGTTCCAAAGGGGGTTTTCAATGCAGTGTACCAACAACAAAAGAACCATTTTTGGTTCCTCAAAGACTTTCAGTGATCAGTTTTAAAAAGAACTGTTTTATTTGAGTTCGAAAAATAATTTAATACTCCTGTTTTACTGATAAAGAACCTTTTGTGCAATGGAAAGCTTCTATCAGTGTTGCCAGATTAGCAGTTTTCCTGCACAATTTGGGGTATTTTTAAAAATGCAGTCACGGGAAAATTTAGTTTTGTTTTTTTGGCTACTTATAGATCTGTAAACAAAGAGAAATTAACATACATTCTTTTACTATTGTATTGTGTTGTTTGCTGAAATGAATACCTGGCAACCCAAGGATAGACGAATATGTAGAGTTTTTATAAAGTTCTTGACTGAGATCAGAAAATATTAATTTTTCAATTATTGCATGAAGATGTGTACAATGTACATTTTGTTAAAAGAACTGGGCAAGTGCACAGACAATATGTGTTTTATAGACGTCTCTATAAAGCATAACGATATAAACAAGTGATAAACAAAGTGGTTTTCTGCTTCGATACGATGTGTATTGTGAAACGTGCAATATAAATAGCCTAAATCTGAGTTGACTTGTGTCAGCTTATCACATCGCTTACATTTATAGCTTACATTTTCAACACTTTATCATGTCAAGTGCTGGAACATAAAATCAAACAGTGTTTTTTTTTGTCTGGGACCTGGCAACCCTCATAGAACTAATAAAGAACGAGTGAAGGGTTGAAGAAAATGTCCATAAACTCAACAGATAACAGTACATTTTCCATTTTTCTATGTATTTTTTCTTTCAGTGTTAAATTTGACATGAAATGTATTATTCCTGATTGATGAGCCTTTCAGAGTTTGTGTGTGATGTGAATAAACCTGTAGATGCTCACCTAAGCAATTCTTCTCTCATGTGTCAGTAAAATCGCACAGGTATCTGTCTTATCTGAAGCACTAAGTGTTTCAATGTAAAGACCTTTAGGAGTGGAGATACGGAGGCATATCAGGATGCCAAACACTACAGAACTGATATACAGTACACACACACACACACACACACACACACACACAGGACAACCTGAAATCATTCCTCAGCACTGCTTGGAAAAACACACACAGGCTGCATAGTTATACATATCAACTGCAGGAGCTGTAGGATGAAGACTTACACCCTTTATACCTGCTCTTACAATAAAATATTTAAACGAATAAATAATATAACAAAAAAAATTCTATTCATCACCTTATTTTTAAACTTTAAACTTTGTTTTGCAAACGCAACTAAATATTCTAACTAAATGTGATTAAAATGTATTAAGTAACATTTAAAGCATTAAATAATGAATGATACAATCATAAATTGTATTATAATAAATAAAAAGACCTGGCAAAATGATGACAAGCAATGGTCGATTCGGATCACTTCGAAGCGTTTCGCGAATCATTTGATTCAGATCGGAACTTCAAAGCGGGTTTGCGAATCATTTGATTGACTTCGAGACTTGGAGCAGAGGCGCCAATCATTATTCAATTCAGGTCTTCGGAGCACGTATCACGAATCATTTGATTCATTTCGGGACTCGGAGCAGAGTCGCGATTCATTATTTCAGATCGGGGCTTCTGAGCGCGTATGGCCGAATCATTTGATTTAGCTCAGAACTTGAAACAGTTAGCGAATCATGTGATTCATTCCGCGAATCATTATTCAGATCGAACTTCTATATGGAATCATTTGATTTAGATCCGAACTTTGAAGCGGGTTGAATCATGTGATTCAGTTCGCGAATCATTATTTCAGATCCGGGCTTGGGGCGAGTATGAATCATTTGATTCATTTCTGTGTCCGAGGCGAGGTTAGCGAATCATTATTTCAGATAGAGACGAGGTTATGGCGAATCATTTGATTTAGATCAAACTTAGCGGGTTCGCGAATCATTTGATTCATTCGGGACTCGAGGCCAGTCGCGAATCATTATTCCAGATCGGGACTTCAGAGTCGCGTGATCGTGAATCATTTGATTCATTTTGGACTTGGAGCAGGTTAAAGCGAATCATTTGATTCATTTCGGGACTTCGGAGCAGAGTCGCGATTCATTATTCAGATCGGGGCTTGGTCGTATGGCGAATCATTTGATTTAGATCAAACTTCGAAGCGGGTTAGTATTTGATTCATTTCGGACTGAACGGAAGAGTAGCGAATCATTATTCAGATCGGGGCTTCAGAGTCGCGTATCGCGAATCATTTGATTCATTTGGGACTCGAACAGGTTCGCGAATCATTTGATTCATTTGAGTCGGAGGCGGGTTCGCGAATCAATATTTCAGATCCGGGACTTGAACCGCGTATGGCGAGTCATTTGATTTAGATCAAACTTGGCGGGTTCGCGAATCATTTGATTCATTTCGAGACTTCGAACGGGTTCGCGAATCATTATTCAGATCGGGCTTCAGAGTGCGTGTCGTGAATCATTTGATTCATTTCGGGACTTGGAGCAGGTTAGCGAATCATTTGATTCATTTCATTCATTTTGTGTTTTTTTTTTTTTTATTTACAGATATTCAAAACAACAAGACAGTACAAATACAGACAAAATAAATAAAAATAAACAAGAATACACATATTTGTTGCCAGGGTAACAAACAAAGAAAAAAATAGGGTAATAAAATTACATCTTAGGATGACACAAAGGATGAATACAGAGATACAGTTTTCATAGCTTTCAAATTAGTAGAACTTTGGATAGTTTCCACATACATATCCAAGTCCACTTTGAATAAAGAAAAAAGAGGTTTAGAGCCAGTAAACTTTTGTTTATGAATGTGAAATTTAGCTAACAGAAAACATAAATTAATTATGTAATATTTTCCTGTATTCTCCTTAGAATATTCAAATAAGCCAAACAAAGCATCTTTAAAACAAAATGAGAAGTCACTTACAAAATAAGATTGAATAAACACCAAAAAATCTGACCAGAATTTCTCTGTGTGGGTGCATTGCCAAAACAAATGAGTGAAGTCTTCTTCAGAAGAATGACAAAAACTGCAGTTCACTTCAATGTCAGGCTTATATTTCCTAAGAAAGACTTTAGTCGGGTAACATTTGTGAATCAGTTTAAATGTCATTTCTTTTACTTTATTGGTAAGCAGATACTTATGAGGCAAGGTCCATACTTTCTCCCAGTGTATATTCTCCACAATATTATTCCAATACGGTATTACATATGGAATTGTTGTTATCTCAGCCTGGAAGAGAGCTCTGATTTTATAGTTATTTTTCTGACGATCTGTAGAAAAGCAAACACCTCCAATCATTGTGTCAGTTAAATTCAGAGAGTAAGAACACGGCCATGGAAATGTAGAACCTTGCAACAGAAAAGAGACACCAGAGGGAACGGCATTGAAAACAATCGCATATTCATCAGCACATACAGGAATATTATATTTCTGTAAAAAATCTGAATAATTATAAAGTCTGCCTTGTGAGTTAAAAAGCTGTCCAACTAAAAGAAGGTTGTTTTCAAACCAATCTCTGAAGAAAAGTGATTTATTCTTGTAAAGAATATCCTTGTTGTTCCATAAGTAATATTTGTGCGGAGAGAAGTTGTGTTTGTATATGAGGGACCAGGCCAAGAGCATCTGCTTATGGAAATTAGAAAGTTTGACAGGGATTTTTGAGATATTATAATTACAGAGTAAAAGAAAATTCAGGCCACCAACTTTAGAGAAAATATAATTGGGAATAATATTCCAGAGGGAAGAGGGATTTTTGAGAAAATTATTAAGCCAATTAATTTTAAAAGTGTTGTTTAAGGTAGCAAAATCTAGAAATTCCAGTCCCCCTTGTTTTATTGGATTCATTATTACTGATTTCCTGATATAATGGGTTTTATTTTTCCAAACAAAGTTGTTTAACATGCTGTCAACTTTTTTTAATGTTCCTTTATCAACCTCCAAGGAAAGAGCAGCGTAAGTCAGTCGAGACAATCCTTCAGCTTTAGAGAGTAAAATTCTTCCTCTTATTGATAAATCTCTCTGCAGCCACATATTGAGTTTCCTTTGTGTTTTCACTATTAAAGGGTCAAAATTTAGTTTACATCTTGTTTTTTGGTCTTTATTAATGACAATACCTAAGTATGTAACTTGATTTTTCACGGGGATGTTGGATATAGAGGGAATTTCACAGTGTTTAATTGACATTAACTCACATTTGTTGATATTTAGACAGAGACCCGAAGCTCTGGAAAAGGACTCGATCAATTGCAAAGCTAAAGGGATTTGGGAAGCGTCATTCAGAAACAGAGTAGTGTCGTCAGCCAGCTGGCTAATTAGAATTTGTCTATCGTCAATTGAAATACCTTGTAAATTATTATTGGAAATGTGCAGGGCTAAAAATTGAGAGGCGAGTAAGAATAAATATGGAGATATAGGACAGCCTTGTCTTACTCCACGTGACAAACTGAATCTTGGTGAGGTTCCAAATTTTAATTTAATAGCACTATTATTATTTTTATATAGTGTTCTGATGGCTCTACAAAAGTGATCTCCAAACCCAAATTTAGCAAGAGCTTGAAATATGAACTTATGCTCAAGCGAATCAAAGGCTTTGTAGAAGTCTAAGAAAAGCATGAAACTGTCATTAGGGACGAGATCCTCGTAATCTAACAGATCTAAAACTAATCTTATATTATTTGTAATGTGACGTTTTTCCATAAAACCTGATTGCGATTCATCAATAATGATACTAAGTACATCTTTCATTCTTTGTGCTAAAACTAAAGCTAAAATTTTATAATCGTTATTTAATAGGGTGATTGGCCTCCAATTTTCTAGACATTCTCGATCTTTATTGGGTTTGGGTATCAGAGTAATGACTCCTTGTGTCATGGTTGGTGGAAGTGCTTCCAGTTCAAAACTTTCCTCAAACACTTTTAGTAAGAAAGGAGATAATTTTTCATCAAACATCTTATATAATTCAGCGGTTAGACCATCACTGCCTGGACTTTTATTATTTTTTAAGCTCTTAATTGCCTGAAGAATTTCTGATTGAGATATATCGCTATCACAAGCTTCTTTATCTTCGAATGAAATAACTTTGTTTTGACTGATAGAGTCAAAAAAGGATTTGGCTGAATTATGACAATACCTTGAAGTATACAAGTTGTTATAAAATTTGGAGCAAAAAGCAGCTATTTCTTTAGGATTATCAAGAACACCATCGTTTGTTTGGAGACGATCAATAGATGCGTTCATAGCATTGGATCTTTCCAACCTGAAGAAATAGGCTGAATTTTGTTCTCCTTCTTCCAGCCACTTTTTTCTGGATCTGACATAGGCTCCCTTAGCTTTGGCTCTATACAGCTCATCTAATTTATTCTGTAGTTTGGAGTATTCAGTATTTTGAGTATCTGTCAGTGGTTCTTTAAGTGATAAAGCAGACAGCTGTGAAAGAATATCATCTTCAATTAATCTTTTTTGTTTTGCTACATTACTTCCAAATTTTCTTAAGAACTTTCCTAATTCATATTTTAGAAGCTCCCAGTTACGTCCATAAGCTTTTTCTGATTCAGCCCTTTTCCAGTAAATTCGGATTAACTCATCAATCTGTTGCTTGACCTTTTCATATTTAAGAAGGGAATTATTTAATTTCCAAAGTAACGCTTTAGAAGTATGAATTGTAGTATTTTGTGATAAATTAACCGAAATATAAATGGCATTATGGTCAGTCAGTGGACTATTGCTAATATTAATAGAAATATTATTATTTCTTAGCGTTTTAGAGATCAACCAATAATCGATTCTGGATTGTCTTGAACGGTCTTTGTTAGACCAGGTGTACTGTATTACATCCGGATACATTTCTCTCCAGATATCGACTAAATCAAATTTATCCATAAACGTAATAAGACTTGAATTTGAAGAAGCTGCTTTCCTTGGAGGGTGTCGATCTATCGTGTTATTCATTACCGTGTTAAAATCACCACCTAAAATCAGAAAGGCGGTAGGATATTTCTGTAATACAGAAGACAGTTTTTGATCTAGCATGTTAAAGAACGTACGGTTTTCTGTCACAGAATTGTATCCATAAATGTTGACAATGATCACTATAAACTCACTGACAACAACTACCATAAGCAGGAAATGACCTGAAGGATCAGTACTGGTTTCCAGAATACTGCCATTAAAATTACTCTTCATAATCCCTACTCCCGCAGAGTATTCTGACCCGTGTGACAGCCATATTTCGTTGCCCCACTGTGACCTCCAAAATCTGGCATCTTTAGATGTAGAGTGACTTTCTTGAAAAAAACAAAAATCTACTTTGTGTCTCTTAGAAAATAAAAATAAAGCCTTCCTTTTGACATTATTTTTCAAACCCCTGGCATTTAAAGAAAACAACGACAAAGACATAAAAATGAAACAAGAAAATAATACCTAAAGAACTAGGTACAGAACAATCTGAATATCAGTTAGAACAGAAAAAAAAATTTTACTCGAATAACAAAGAAAAAAGCAATATTTCGCCTAACTCTGCAACATGAGTATAAGGGCTTGAGTAAAAGTCTTTTTCGTCTTCTTTTCTTTTATCCTTTACTGAGTTCTTTCGTTCATCTTTTAGTCACTAAGATGTAATATCTTCTTCCAAACGAGCACTCATTTAAAAGTAAATATCCCAAATTTATGACCAATGTCCTACACGAGTAAGTCCCAAAATAAAAGTAAAAATTGAGTTGAAGATCCAGCTCGTGAAATAACACTAAATAAGTAACGGTACCTTTAGGTCTTCTGGTTCCAGATTCCAATTAGCTCAATATAACACAGTTTACAGTCTATCAATTCTGTCAGGGAAAAAAGGTGCAAAGAAGCCGCGGTGCAGTTCGTGTTTACCCGTGAGTATCAGAAAGGTCATTCGGTGCGCGGAGATTTCGAGGATGCCGCAGCATCATTCAACCAACCTGATCTTTAGCAGAGATTCTTTTACCATCGATATAAGCGAAGGGGCCTCTGAAACCTGCTCTCTTCCCCTCCTTCCTCGCCTGCTCGACAAGAGGCCAGAGTTTGTTCCGGGCGTCTTTGGTGCTCTGTGTCAGGTCTTCGAGAATCCTAATGTTCCTCTCTTTGAGGACGGCGGCGGTTCTCGCATCCCTCCAGATCTGATCTCGGACGTTCCGTGAAAGAAACTGCACGATGATTCTTCGGCTCGAGCGAACTCCTTCAGAGCGCGGACCCAGTCTGTGAGCGACATCAAGTGTGTAGATGAGCTGATCTGAAATCACAGGAGAAACTTTACTGAACAGATCGATGAGAATCTTCCGGACATCTTCTCCTCGCTGCTCCTGAACACCGGACACTCGAAGATTCCACCTCCTCTTGTAAGAATCCAGTTCGTCACATTTGTCCCGCAACACACGATTCTCCTTTTCCAGAGATTCCACCTTGATCTGAAGAGAGTTCACCTTGTCTGTCACCTCTTCTACTTGATTGTTGATGAATTCGAGCGCCTCAGTCACACTGTTTAACGAATTCGTGTTGTCTTTCACCGTTGTCTCGAGGGATTGCATGCGAGTCAGAAATTCCGCTTGCATTTTTTCCACTCGCTCCAAAACTTCCAGCAGGTGTACATTGGAGACCGACTGACTGTCCGACCCATCTCTGTCACCCATTTTTGACTTCTTGGAAGGGGGTTTGGGAGTTTCAGGTAGAGGGAATTTCGATCCAGAGGTTTTCGCTGCGTCATTTTCCTTGAACGCGGCATCCAGAGATTTCCTCGCGCTCGAATGCGTGGCGCCTCGACTAGGCCTATCTGCTTCCATCGCGCTCGTTGGAAAAGTTAGGAGAACGAAAGAAAGACGAAAGAACGAAAAAAGACTTGCTTAGATCAGTAAAAAAGCTGTTTTTAACTTATATACCCTTTTACATGCGTTAACTAAAAAACAAGTGCAGAGCTTCAGCACATGAATGTTACACAGTCGCCATCTTGGCCGGGACCCCCGGGGCTTCGGAGTGCGTATGGCGAATCATTTGATTTAGATCAGAACTTCGAAGCGGGTTCGCGAATTATTTGATTCATTTCGAGGTTCGGGCGTCGGATTCATTATTTCAGATCGGGCTTGAGCGATGGCTAATCATTTGATTTAGATCAGAACTTCGGTTCGCAATCATTTGATTCATTTCGACTCGAGCAGGTTCGCGAATCATTTGATTAATTTCGACTCGAGCAGAGTCGATTCATTATTTCAGATCGGGCTTCGAGCGATATAATCATTTGATTTAGATCAGAACTTCGGCTGGTTTGCGAATCATTTGATTCATTTCGAGACTCGAGCAGAGTCGCGATTCATTATTCAGATCAGGGCTTCGAGGCGTGTAACGCGGATCATTTGATTCATTTCGGGATTTGGAGCGGGTTCGCGAATCATTATTCAGATCGAACTTCGCCTATGGCGAATCATTTGATTTAGATCAGAACTTCAAGCGGTTCGCTAATCATTTGATTCATTTCGACTCGGAGCAGAGTCGCGATTCATTATTTCAGATCGGGGCTTCAGAGTGCGTATTGCGAATCATTTGATTCATTTCGAGACTCGGAGCGGGTTCGCGAATCATTGTTCAGTCGGAACTTCAGAGCGCTTTTTTTTTTTTTTATTAAACAGTTTGTTAGATACAGATAATTACATACAGAGACAAAAAAGGATATACATCTTATGAGGACACAGAGGATGAATAAAGAAATGCAGTTTTCATTGCTTTCGAATTAACAGAATTTTGTAAAGTTTCCATATACTTGTCAGGCAACGCTGAATTTCTTGCATCTTCTTTTAAATGAGAAGTCACTTAATTAAAATAAACATAGGACAAACATTATAAATTCTGACCAAAATGTTTCTGTATAGGTGCATTGCCAAATACAGTCTGATTGATAGCAAGTACTATTAGCAGAAAATGACATGAAGGGTCAGTGCTGGTTTCCAGAATACTACCATTAAGATTATACATCAACAACTCAAGTAGAATATTCGGACTCGTGTGACATCCATATCTCACTGCCCCACTTTTACCTCTAACATTTATAGAGAGACTAGAATAATAGATAGTAATATTATTAATAATAATAATAGAGTGACTTTCCTGGAGAAAACAAAAATCTACTTTGTGCCTCTTAGAAAACAAAAATAAAAGCCTTCCTTTTATAACTTTTCAAACCCCTGGCATTTAAAGAAAAGAGAGACAAAGACATGAAAATGAAACAAGAGACTAATGCCTGAAAAACTAGAATAAGATATACACTGGAACATCATAAACTTCACTAGAATAACACAAAGAGCCATATAAGACTGTCTCTGCAAAACAAGGAATATAATGAGTATAAGGGCTTGAGTAAAAGCTTTTTTCGTTTTTTTTTCTTTCTCCCCCCTTTTGTCCGTTCTTTTTCACATTTGTTTTCCTTTAGGTCATTCAGATTATATATCTTCTTCAAAACGAGCATTCAGTCTCATTGACAGTAAAGGATGGATTCAAAAGTAAATATTCCAAATTTATGACCAATATAAGTCCCCAAAAAAGTAAAAAATATAGTAACAGATCTAGCATGTAAAATATCACCAAATAGGTAGCGGTACTTTAAATCTTAGTGCTCCAGATTATATTTATCTGAATACAACACAGTCTACGGTCTGTCCATCCTGTCTGAAATGAGGCGGAAAAAAACGCGAAACAGTTCGTGCTTCTCCGTTTCATGAGTATCAAAAAAAAGTCATTTGGTGCGCGGAAATTTTGATGAGGATGCCACAGCATCATTCAGCCTACGGATCTTTGGTAGAGATTCTTTCACCATCAATGTAAGCGAAGGGGCCTCTGAAGCTGCTCTCTTCCCCTCCTTCCTCGCTTGCTCGACAAGCGGCCAGAGCTGGTTCCAGGCGTCTTTGGTGCTTTGCGTCAGGTCTTCGAAAATCCTGATTTTCCTTTCTTTGAGGACGGCGGCGGTTCTGGCATCCCTCCAGATCTGATCTCGGACGTTGCGAAGAAACTGCACGATGATTCTTGGGCTCGAGCGAACTCCTTCAGAGCGCAGACCCAGTCTATGGGCGACATCAAGCGTGTAGATGAGCTGATCTGCGATCACAGGAGAAACTTTACTGAACAGATCGATGAGAATCTTCCAGACATCTTCTCCTCTAAGGAGATAAAACAATGCCATAAAGATTTGCATGTGAAGAGTACGTGTTGTGCAAGTGTACATAAGACTGTAAGCGTAAATTAAATTTGCATGCGCAAGAGAAGCTTTGTAAAAGTGTAAATCGCGTTTCAAGCGTAAGAAAAAAAAGATTTGCAGCATTTTACTGTTACTCGTAAGTGTAATTCATGTATTGTGAAACTGCAGCTTCATGCTTTCGCAAAATAAATACGATCTGCATTCTTCCGACTTCCATTTCTCCGCGCTTACACTTTTGGCACGTTCTTTTCGCTAAAATACGGTCAAAAGCACTGCAAGCCTGTGAACAGTGATTTGCACACGAAAACAACAGTTTAAAGATCTGCAAAACAGATTGACTGCGTAGGACCAATCTGTATGTGTAAAAAACGTCTCGGTTACGTATGGTAACCCTCGTTCCCTGATGGAGGGAACGGAGACGTTGTGTCGAGTAGTGTACGACACTAGGGGTCGCCCTTGAGAGCCCAAACACCTCTGACAGTATTGAGAAAGGCCAATGAAAATTGGGTGTGCAGATCTGCATAGCTGACCACGCCCCGGACATCCGGGTATAAATAGGGCAGCGTGTGCATCTGCTCACTCGTTCTGATTCTGAGGAGCCGAGCGTCTCAGCTCACTCAGAGGCGGACCAGAGATGTGGCATGAGAGACACAACGTCTCCGTTCCCTCCATCAGGGAACGAGGGTTACCATACGTAACCGAGACGTTCCCTATCTGTCGTACACTCCGAGTTGTGTCGAGTAGTGTACGACACTAGGGGTCCCCGTAAAAACACGCCACATGTCTGACCGCGTCACGAGAGACAAGTGCAGAAGTAACAGGGCAACGTGTTAACGTAAGTGCAGCTCACCTCCTCTGTGACCATCCAACGTCCAAGGACTGACCTGTACAGCGGGGTCCTGCAGCCGGGCCTCCCTCAAGGGCGGCTGAGTGTCTTGAGATCGTTGGGAAAATGCCTGCTCCCGAAGGAAAGACATTGCGGAGTTCACAACCTGCCCGACAGGGGGGGTTTAAGTGACATAGTTAGACATGGGACCTGAGGTGGGTCTCACACCCGGGAAGACAGCCAGACTCAGATCCTAGAGAACCTGTTCTCAGGGGAAAACACCGCACCACAAGAGTTATAGGTGGAAATACACATATGGGGCCACATAAGGGGCCACTACATATGGGGCACAATCCAATCAAAATAAGGGAAGTCATACCTTGTGAAGGGATTCCATAGCGGGTTTCTCCGCTAAACTCCGCCATGTGCAGAAGTGCCAAAGATGGAGGTGGTGTCCAGGGTTCGCATCAGGAAACCTACTGAAACTGAGAAGCGTAATCACCATTAGGGGAAGCGCTTTATGCAAGCTCTACACCAACCAGTGTGCTGAGTCAAGAGTTAGCAATCAAGACTCTAGCTGACACTGGTTCTGTGCGCAAATTATAAAATCTGGCAAATGTGTTAGGTGTAGCCCAACCCGCAGCTCTACAGATGTCTGTTAATGAGGCCCCATTCGCCAGGGCTGCTGAGGCAGCGATGCCCCTGGTTGAGTGGGCTCTTACCTCCAGAGGGCAGGGTAGGCCTCTGGCCAGGTAGGCCATACGGATCGCGTTTACCAGCCAATGGAGATCCTCTGTTTGGAGACAGCTTTCCCCTTCTGCTGTCCTCCGTAACAAACAAAGAGCTGCTCCGAACGTCTGAAGGGCTGCGTTCGTTCCATGTAGATGCGCAGGGCACGGACTGGGCATAACAAGGTCAGGTTGGGGTCATCTTCCTGGGAAGAGAGAGCTTGCAAGGTCACTACCTGATCTCTGAAAGGAGTGGTGGGGACCTTGGGCACATATCCAGGCCGGGGTCTCAAGACAACGTGAGAATCCGCTGGTCCGAATTCCAGGCACGAACTGTTCACGGAGAGGGCTTGGAGGTCTCCCACTCTTTTGATGGAAGTGAGCGCAGTCAAAAGAGCCGTCTTGAAGGAGAGAGCATCGAGTTCGACTGACTGAAGGGGCTCGAATGGATCTTGTTGTAGACCTTGGAGAACCACAGCAAGATCCCAAGAGGGGATGAGATGCGACCGAGGAGGGTTCAGCCTCCGGGCTCCTCTAAGAAACCTGATTATCAAATCGTGTTTCCCCACCGATCTGCCCCCCACCAAGTCATGATTAGCTGCTATAGCTGCGACATGAACCTTGAGTGTTGAGGCAGACAGGTGCCTGTCCAGGCCTTCTTGAAGGAAGGATAACACTGATTTGATGCCACAGCTCCGTGGGTCCTTCCCGTGAGAAGAACACCAGTTAACAAAGATGCGCCATTTTAGGTCATACAGCCGTCTGGTAGAGGGGGCTCTTGCCTGTAGAAGTGTGTTTACCACTGAAGGTGAAAGGTCTCTGAAGTCCTCCTGGTCGCGTCCAGGGACCAAAGGTGGAGGTTCCAAAGATCAGGGCGCGGGTGCCAAATTGTGCCCTTCCCCTGAGAAAGGAGGTCCTTCCTCAGAGGAATGCGCCAGGGAGGGGCTGATGCCAGGAGCACCAGGTCCGAGAACCAGGTTCTGTTGGGCCAGAAGGGGGCTACCAAGAGAATCTGTTCCTTGTCCTCCCTGACTTTGCACAAGGTTTGTGCGATGAGGCTCACTGGGGAAAACGCATACTTGAGCCGGCCCCTCGGCCAACTGTGTGCCAGTGCGTCTATACCGAGGGGGGCCTCGGTTAGCCCGTACCATAACTGGCAGTGGGTGGATTCCGGTGAGGCAAAGAGGTCTACTTGTGCCTGGCCGAATCGATCCCAAATCAGTTGGACCGACTGGGGGTGGAGCCTCCACTCGCCTCCGAGCGAAACCTGTCGCGACAGGGAATCGGCCATGCGATTGGCTTCGCCCGGAATGTGAGTGGCTCGTAAAGACTTGAGTCTGCGTTGACTCCAGAGCAACAGGTGGCGGGCTAGTTGTGACATGCGAAAGGAGCGTACACCGCCCTGGTGGTTGATGTAGGCCACAGTCGCAGTGTTGTCGGACCTGACCAACACGTGCTTGCCCTGAATCATAGGTCGGAACCTCCTCAGGGCCAGGAGCACTGCCAACAACTCCAGACAATTTATGTGCCAAAACAGTCGGGGGCCTGTCCAGACCCCGGAAGCTGCCTGCCCGTTGCAGGTGGCACCCCAGCCTGTCTTGGAAGCATCCGTGGTGACAACGATGCGTCTGGACACCTGTTCCAGGGGAACTCCTGACCGTAGGAACATAATGTCTGTCCAAGGGCTGAGTGTCTGGCGACACGATGGTGTGATGTTCACTCGAAATGTGCCTCGATGCCACGCCCACCTGGGGACTCGAGTATGAAGCCAGTGCTGCAGCGGTCTCATGTGCATCAAACCCAGTGGCGTGACCGCGGCTGAGGATGCCATGTGCCCTAGGAGCCTCTGAACCTGTTTTAGGGGGACCGCTGACCCGCATCTGAGTGTTGCCACACACCTCAGAACTGACTGTGCACGCTCCGGGGAGAGACGCGCAGACATACTGACCGAGTCCAGCTCTACACCGAGAAAAGAGATCCTCTGTGCCGGGGAGAGTTTGCTCTTTTCCCAGTTGACCCGAAGCCCCAACTGAGCCAAATGGTTGAGAACCATGTCCCTGTGTGCGCAAACCAAATCCCACGAGTGAGCTAGGATCAGCCAGTCGTCGAGATAATTGAGAATGCGTATGCCCATTTCCCTGAGGGGGGAAAGGGCGGCCTCCGCTACCTTCGTAAAGACCCGGGGCGACAGGGAGAGGCCGAAGGGGAGAACCTTGTACTGATATGCCCGTCCTTCGAAGGCAAACCGCAAGAACGGCCTGTGTCTTGGGAGGATTGAGACATGAAAGTACGCGTCCTTCAGGTCTATGGCCACAAACCAATCTTGAACTCTGACACACGTGAGAATGTGCTTGAGGGTTAACATCTTGAACGGGAGCTTGAGCAGGGCCCGATTCAAGACCCTCAGATCCAAGATTGGTCTGAGACCACCACCCTTCTTGGGTACAATGAAGTAGGGGCTGTAGAACCCTTCCTTCATCTCGGCTGAGGGGACAGTTTCTATCGCACCCTTCGCCAGAAGGACTGCGATCTCCGCCCGAAGAACCGCGGTGTTGGGGCCCTGGACCGACGTAGTGAGAACACCACGGAACTTGGGCGGACGCCGTGCAAACTGGATGGCATAGCCGAGCCGAATGGTCCTGAGGAGCCAGCGGGAAGGATTGGGGAGATTTAACCAATCCGAAAAGTTCTCCGCTAAGGGTCTCAGAGGAGTTACATTCGGTGCACCAAGGGTGGGGGTACCGTCGCTGGGAAAGCAGTGTGTGGCCGGAGGTGAGAAGCCCCGAACCACACTGGCTGCTCTGCCCAGGGAGTCCGATCCGTGAGAGCTGTGCAGAAGATCCGCCCGAGAGGGGAGATCGTCTGAACGAGCTCGTTGTTCCAGAGCATACGGGGGCACAGGTGTTGTGCGACCGTATGTTTCTGAAAATGGAAACAGCATCCGACCGTCGAGTAGAGGGTCGGAGGTGCTGTATATTGCGCCCAGAGAAGAAGGAAATTGCTCTTTTATTGACCATGTGGTGGCCGTCTGCCGAGTGGCAGACAGCCGGGTAGAAGCCGAATCCAGCGCTCGTCCCCTCGTCGAGTGTGGATCCGGACAGGTCAGATGATCCTCCTTCCCTGGGCTGCCCGTCTCAGGAACGCTTCGAAGCCTGACGTGGGTTCTTAGTGGCCTGAGGACGGGCTGGCGGTGCCACCTTCCTACGAGTGCTGGACCGTTGGACGGGTCTGGCTGCAGGACCGGCAGGTTGCGGGCCCTGAGCCACCCTCGTAGGGGGTCTTCCTCGGCGGGGGGCAGGCGGAGGTTGCTGCGTCGGCTGAGCTGGGCCAGTGCTCGCTGCACGCCGAGGCAGGATGTGTTTAATGGCCTCCGTCTGCTGCTTCACCGTGGAGAACTGCTGGGCAAATTCTTCCACGGTTTCGCCGAAGAGACCAGTCTGGGAAATGGGAGCGTCAAGAAAGCGTGCTTTCTCGGCGTCTCGCATCTCGGCCAGGTTTAGCCATAGGTGGCGCTCCTGGACCACCATAGTGGACATCGCCCTCCCCAGAGCTTGCGCCGTAACCTTCGTAGCTCGAAGAGCATAGTCGGTCGCCGAGCGCAGCTCGTGCAACAGCTCTGGGTCAGGAACACCCTCGTGCAGGTCTTTGAGAACCTTAGCCTGATAGACCTGCAAAATCGCCATAGCGTGTAAGGCGGACGCAGCTTGCCCAGAGGCCGCATAAGCCTTCGCTACAAGCGCAGACGAAAACTTACAAGCCCTGGACGGGAGTCTCGGGCGGCCCCTCCAGGAGGCGGCGTTTTGCGGGCACAAGTGCATCGCAATCGCTCTCTCCACCTGGGGGACCTCCGTATACCCCCTCGCTGGACCGCCATCGAGGGTGGTGAGGGACGGGGAGATAGCGTGCCGTGAACGAGCCGACAGAGGGGCTTTCCACGACTTCGTTAACTCCTCATGCACTTCCGGGAAAAACGGGACCGGGGAGGAACGTGGCCTGGAGTCACGTCCACTGCCCAGGAACCAGTCATCCAGCCTTGAAGGCTCAGGGCTGGGCGGGGGAACCCACACAACCCCAATCTCCTTGGCTGCCCGTTTTAGTGCGGCGGCCATTTCGGCATCTGCCACAGACTGAGACTCTCCCGCCGGAGCGGTAAGTTCAGCCGTGACGTCAGCCTCTGACGGCTCTCCCTCCGATGCTACCGACCCTGCCTTTTCCTCAGCAGGAGCCCCAAACAAAAGATCCAGCCCATACTGAGACGAGCTTTCAAAATCGTCCAGAGACTCCATCGGTGGACACACAGGGTGAACGGTTTGCGGGGATGTACCCGGCAAAGCGTCGTTCAAACCCTGCCGCTCTTCTTCAACGCACATCGCTGCGGCCTCGTACCCGGAAGTAGAAGGACCGGAGCGGGAAGCAGTTGAATGGCGCCGCGGCTTCTTCGAAAAGAACGCGGCTCGTGAGCGGAGCGTGCCCAAGGGCATGTCCTCGCAGTTCTGACAACCTCCCTCAGCGAACGCTGCTTCAGCATGCTCACGCCCCAAGCACTGAACACAGCGATCGTGCCGATCGTTAGGGGAAAGGTAGAATCCGCAACCAGTTGGACACGGACGGAAAGGCATAGTGAAACACACAATCCGCCCGTGGAGCTCTTTTAGAGAAAATTTGCTCAATTAGAGGAAAGTCTTCTCCTGAAGATCGCCGTCGACGCACCCAGGGGAACTCTCACAACACGAGCCGTGTCAGAGAGGGAGAGACCGCTGTCTGTGCCGTAGATCCAACGACGAGAGAGGTGAATGTTGCCGCTTCTCACACAGAGACGCTGCATTCGGCTCCGAAGAACAGAACGAGTGAGCAGATGCACACGCTGCCCTATTTATACCCGGATGTCCGGGGCGTGGTCAGCTATGCAAATCTGCACACCCAATTTTCATTGGCCTTTCTCAATACTGTCAGAGGTGTTTGGGCTCTCAAGGGCGACCCCTAGTGTCGTACACTACTCGACACAACTCGGAGTGTACGACAGATAGGGAACAAACTGTTGCAAATTTCTAAATGACTTGTTGTGTGTGTAGGGCACAAAGTTGCCGAAATAATCCGATATGTACAGCTCCGTCTTTCTTTTATCTGTGCTTACACTTTTGACATGATTCTCTCATTCACTGAGTTTTGCAAGCGTGAGGGGGAGGGCGGGGCCACCACCTTTTTGTAGCCAATCAAATGAAACTCTGGCGGACTTCATTTACTCTTATCTGATTGGTTCAATAAACGCATCACACGCCGAAACATTTATCTTCATTTAGTTCTCGCTGCCGGTGGTATGGTACTTTTAATGTACATATACATTACAATAAATAAACAACAACTTAATTAAAACATGATACTTTATAAGTTGTGTACCATTAGGCTAGACTCTCATGTGTTCATCCTGAATTGTTAGCTGGTGTTAACATTATTGGATTGGTTTGGCTTTACATTAAAATGCATATATCATGTAATATAGCCTAATATATAGCTGATGTTAAACATTACAAAATAATATGTGACAATGCTCAACAATAGTATCAGAGTGCTATACTTTTTATAAAACATTTTTACTATGACAATAAAGCTACATAAATCTGAATTTGACGATTTTCCAGACCATGTCTCTGTTTATTGTATTTAACACTCAATTGTATACTTTGAAATTTTTGAAGATTTTGAAAAAAAAATTGTAAAATCCCCTTAAATTATAACGTTAATGTGAAAAGAATAAATAAATATTACATTCACTATATTGAACCAAAATGTGAGTCGTCCCTGATCAGTAGACAGGTGAAATTATTCATGTTATTATAAATTACAAATTATGCTGCTAGTGCAGATACTAGGCCATGTTTAACACTAGCACCGCTAGGGGTCGCTGTACACCTAAAAACCTCCAGCGGGTAAATTTTACCCAAGCACGACTACCGTTTTTATACGCCTAAAGAACATTTTATTTCAGTGTATTATGCCACTGTTTTCATAAAGAAAAATCTATATATGAGATCACAGTCAGATGAGCCGTCAGATGCTGACTCAGACTAATGGCATTTAGTGTATGCTCTTCAGCGTCCATAAATCGCCTTCTTTTACAAATTTTGACTTTATTTTTGAATCTCAACTGCTAATTCAGTGAGTAAAAGGCGCTGCCTAGCAATCTAGTTACAATTAAAACATAAGTAGCAAGATTATGACAGCGCGAAAATATAGGCATAATATAAATGCCACGTTTTTTTGATCTTTTTTATCTAAACCATTTTTAGAGGATTGTAAATTACACCATTTTAGTAAAAGTCAGTGACTGGGAGACTTGAATGTTTTATTCAAAGTCTGTTATGTAGGCTACATTAAAAAAACAGCCACGGGTAAAATATACCCCTTGGCAGTTTTAGTATTAAGTATCATCAAAATTACAATATTACAGGAAACTATCATATACTGCCTGTTGAGGAGGAAAAGGACACAGCTCGAAATTCAGTATGAACACCTAGCCTGGTACACAACTTATATTGTGTTTTTATTTTATTTTATTTTATTTTTAATGTATGTCTACATTAAAAGTACCATTCCACCGGCAGCGAGCGGCAGCGAGAACTAAATGAAGATAAATGATTTGGCGTGTGATGTGTTTATTGAACCAATCAGATAAGAGTAAATGAAGTCCGCCACAGTTTCATTTGATTGGCTACAAAAAGGTGGTGGCCCCGCCCTCCCCCTCACACTTGCAAAACTCAGTGAGTGAGAGAATCATGTCAAAAGTGTAAGCACAGATAAAAGAAAGACGGAGCTGTACATATCGGATTATTTCGGCAACTTTGTGTCCTACATACACAACAAGTCATTTAGAAACAGTTTGTTTTTTACACATACAGACTGGTCCTAGGCAGTCAATCTGTTTTGCAGATCTTTAAACTGTTGTTTTCGTGTGCAAATCACTGTTCACAGGCTTGCAGTGCTTTTGACCGTATTTTAGCGAAAAGAACGTGCCAAAAGTGTAAGCGCGGAGAAATGGAAGTCGGAAGAATGCAGATTGTATTTATTTTGTGAAAGCATGAAGCTGCAGTTTCACAGTACATGAATTACACTTACGAGTAACAGTAAAATGCTGCAAATCTTTTTTTCTTACGCTTGAAACGCGATTTACACTTTTACAAAGCTTCTCTTGCGCATGCAAATTTAATTTACGCGTACAGTCTTATGTACACTTGCCAGGCCCGGTTCTACGGGGGTGCTTGAGGGTGCTAAGCACCCCCAAACAAAAGCAAAAGCACCCTCAGATAAAATTATTAATAGCGTATTAATTTTTAAATTAATGAACACGCAGACAGATGCACACACATACATAAATTCGCCAAATTAATAGGTACACACAAGCTTATAAATAATTATCTTATTTTCATCATGCTTTTAATGCCTCGGCATTTGATTGGTTGTGAGCATTCTCAGTTTGCGATCATGAAGCGTAAGTGACGTGTGACGCTGTCTCTTTATTCATTCAATGTGCGTCCAGCTCAGGAAATTCGTGTTAAATCATGTTAAACGTGTACTAGTTTTAACGCTGCAAATTCTGTAAAAAATACTGTAAATACACAAGCTGAATTGTTAAAAGCGCACCTCGGGTCATGTGACACGAACCAACCAATCAGCTTCATCCTTTATAGAAACAACATTGAAAACTCAGCCAAGACGGTGAAACAGCTGATCATAGCTGTACAGGGATAGACATTTTTAAAATACATTTTGTAGCAGGGCAGTGCTAGAAAGCCATTTATCATTTGCTGAAACTAACTTGTCTTCATGGAGAGCGTAGGCCATGGTTGCCTAGTAACGACAGACGCCATGGGAGCGTAACTTAGCGCTTTGGAAAGAACACGTTTTTAGGCGCGACATGTGAACTGCTCCTAGATGAGCATGCAGTAATAACCTTCACAGTGTATTCTTGATGTTAGATGGCATTTGTTGAAACTACAATTACGATACTAGTGTAGACGATTTATATTACTCAGTCCAATTTGGTGGTACCGTTTTCATACAGTTCCATGCATATTTTTTGTGAGCACCCTCACAATTTTCAGAAGCACCCTCAGTGATTTGGTTCTGGAACCGGGCCTGACACTTGCACAACAGGTACTCTTCACATGCAAATCTTTATGGCATTATTTTATCTCCATACTCCTCGCTGCTCTTGAATACCGGACACTCGAAGATTCCACCTCCTCTTGTAAGCATCCAGTTCGTCACATTTGTCACGCAGCACACGGTTCTCCTTTTCCAGAGATTCCACCTTGTTCTGTAACGAGCTCACCTTGTCTGTCATCTCTTCTACTTGATTGTTCATAAACTCAGGTGCCTCAATCACACTGTTTAACGAACTCGTATTATTTTTTACTGTTGTCTCGAGGGATTGCATGCGAGTCAGAAATTCCACTTGCATGTTTTCAACTTGCTCCAAAACGTCCAACAGGTGCGAGTTGGAGACCGCCTGATTGTTCGAAGGCGGTTTAGGAGTTCCAGGCAGGGGGATTTTCGGTCCAGATGTATTAGCTGCGTCACTCCCCTTAAACACCACATTAGGAGATTTCCTCGTGTACAAATGCATGGCATCTCGAACACGCTTATCTTCTTGCATGGCTCCTTGAAAAGTTAAAAACGTTAGAAAGACAAAATAACGAAAAAAAAAAACTACTCAAACCAGTAACTAAGTTATTATTATATTCCCTTTTACATGTCAAGTTACTTAGGCCTATCAACTGCAAAAGAAAAAAAAAAAAGTGCAGAGCTTCAGCACATTCTTGTTACTCGGTCGCCATCTTGGCCCGGACTCCAGAACTTCAGAGCGAGTACTGCGAATCATTTGATTCATTTCGGGACTCAAGCTGCGTTCACACTAGCAGCGAATTTTGTCGTTGCATGTCGCCAGTGGCTGGCGATGAGGTTGCTAGTGGGCGTTCTTACTACTGGTTGCCTTGGCAGCGAATCAGGTTTCTTGCCGCTAAATACAAACATTTTGGAGGCAAAAGACTAAATATAATATAAATATAAATTAAATCTCTACATACAAACAAAAACGAATGAGAAGCAGAGCCTACTTTTTTTATCTGAGTATGTTTATCTATGGCCGATCACATGAGCACTACCGTCTTCTTTCCTATTGGCTGTCGCTTCGAAAGTCGCTCTTCATTTGCATAAAGTTGAGGGATTCTGAACTTTGTCGCGTCGCTGGACACGCCCCATCCGGTCGCCAACGGTCGCTGTAGCTCGATGTCGCGCTTGTCGCCGGAAATCGCCAGCTCTCCATTGAAATGAATGGGATCGCGTCGCTTTGTCGCTGCGTGTCGCTTATAGTGTGAACGGGGCTTCAGAACAGAGTCGCGATTGATTATTTCAGATCGGGGCTTCGGAGCGTGTATCGCGAATCATTTGATTCATTTCGGGACTCGGAGTGGGTTCGCGAATCATTATTCAGTCGGAACTTCAAAGTGCGTATAGCGAATCATTTTATTTAGATCGAGGCTTCGGAGCCGGGTGGTAATTCATTGATTTATCTCTGATCTGAATCGGAATTTATATCGGAACTTCGGAGTGGGTTCGCGAAACTTTTGATTAATTTCGGGACTCCGAGCGGGTTTGCGAATCATTATGCTGATCGAGGCTTCGGAGCGCAGTTCGCGAATCGTTTGATTAATTTCGGGACTCGGAGCGCGGTTCGCAAATCATTTGCTTCAAATCGTGGCTTCGGAGAGCAGATCGTGAATCTTTTGTATTTTTTTTTTTACTAAACACTACAAAACACCAAACTATTAGGGCAGTACAGTTAAAACAAATAAAAACAAAACAAAGGAAAAACAATGTAATACATCTACACCTTAAGGAGACATATAGGCGTCTTTTGTACATGACAATTTATGTGCCAAAAGCTGGGAATGAGCCTCTGATGCCCAAACAGGTGTATACATAGTCAGCTCGGTGTGTTTTGAGGCGCAGCCGGACTCAGCGCAGTGCGCATGCGCTGTTCGCCATATTGCGCAGCAGGGTGTGAGATGGTGCGTCGAGACCATCGCGGCTACATTGTTTATTTTCGTTCCGCGCGGTGACTGTTTTTGCCCTTCTGTTAATAAAATATTGTGCCAAATCACGTCAAACAGAGTTCTCGCTCAAATGAAGAACTCTTGCCATCTATCGTCGCTTTAAATCGTTGTAGATATCAGCGGAGCGCGTTAGTCTGGCTGAAGTGTGTTACGCGCGGTAGCCGCTAGCAAGATTCACATCAAAACCACCAAAACTGGACAGATAAAGACAGGTTCCTTTTCAGGAGACATAACAGGTATGGTATTTTTATACCCTCTTTCACATTTAAATGTGTTTTGTTTGTCTATATCGTAAGGTTAAGTCTGAAGTAACCGCCGCTCTTGTGCTAACATGTAGCAGGTAATGCTAACACGTTGTTTACATTCACTTCAGCTCATTTATACCTCACTGTCACCACATTCATGAGTTCAGGACACTTCTCCACACGTATAAGACTTCGCAGCGTGTCTGAAATCAAGTGTGTGAAGGATTATTGTGCTGTGAGACGCTTTATCCAATTAAACACTTTGTAAACAACATGTTTGTGCTGTCAATGTATTGATCAGATTCACTTTCAGCTCTAAAGATTTGTTTGGGTGCTTGTATTTTCTGTAAACATCTGTAGGTATGTTCAGTTTGATGTGCAAGCACATTTAGCTGTAGTAGAACCAATATCTGTTTAACTGATATTATAAACTGCGTTTTTATTTTATATATAGTGTTTATGTAATGTACATCTATATAATATATATTATTTGTATATTTTACATATGAAGAGTTTATCTGCAAAAAGGGATAACTAATTTTTTTATTTTCAAAAAGCACGTTTTTATTGTGTTAGATGTATTTTTTTTAGTTATAACTTCAGTTTGCACAATGGAAAAAAAAAATGATTTTTGAAAATAGTTAAAAATTGAGTTTTCTGTTTTTGCAAAACTCTTCATATATACTATTTTTATAAAATTGTATTTTGTATCAATAATATTATAATAATATTATATTGCATTATATCATATTTAATCATTTAATTATAGATTTCATAATTTTTCCTCATCCATATTTGTTTTCTGTATATAAATATAATGAAAGCTTGTTTCTGCCACTGAATTAAAAATAAAAATAGCGACTTTTCACAATTCTGACTTTTTTTTTTTTTCCAAATTTTGCAATTTTGTGATGTAAACCCACAATTGTAAATTGCAAACTCTGAATTGCAAGAAAAAAGACAGAATTGTGACTGGTTTTGTGCTTCAGGGTCACAGTTACCTTTTTATTTTTATTCTGTGCATTTTGATATGTCAGCTATATTTACATATTTTCTATAAAAGCATGCAAAATGATTGAGGAAAACCCCTTGATCGCTTCTTAATATTTTCAATCTCAATTGTTCCCCAGGGGGCGTTTGGATGGACCCTTCACTGGCGCCGGTGTATTGCTGAAACGAGTTTGAGACGGCACACGGGAGCCTCTCAGAGGCCGATAACCAGCGCAGGATGTCCATCACGAACACGCCCACCAGTAACGACGCCTGTCTGAGCATCGTACACAGTCTGATGTGTCACAGGCAGGGTGGCGAAAGTGAGACGTTTGCTAAACGAGCCATTGAGAGTCTGGTGAAGAAACTGAAGGAGAAGAAGGATGAGCTTGATTCGCTCATCACCGCCATCACCACCAACGGAGCTCATCCCAGCAAATGTGTGACCATACAGAGAACACTAGACGGCCGGCTGCAGGTGCGACTGGAGTACTTCCACACTCCTCAGATCTGTATATATGCGTGTTTTGTGTCATTCTAAATGGCTGATTCTGTAACTATTTTCTGTGTTCAGGTGGCTGGTCGTAAAGGATTCCCACATGTCATTTATGCACGGTTATGGCGATGGCCGGACCTTCATAAGAACGAGCTGAAACATGTGAAGTACTGCCAGTTTGCCTTTGACCTGAAATGTGACAGCGTGTGCGTGAACCCTTACCATTACGAGAGAGTCGTGTCTCCAGGAATAGGTCTGTTGGATGTTTGTTTTAATTGCATAAAGCTCGTTTATCATGGATTTTATTTAATTCAACTCCTCTATGTTTTCTTTTAGATTTATCTGGACTCACACTGTCAGGCTCTGGTGAGTGATGTTCTCTGAAAAAAGACTTTTACATAAAATATATATACACTAACATTCAAAAGTTGTTAAACAGTAAGATTTTTAATTATTATTATTATTATTTTTTTTTTAATAGAAGTCTGTTTTTCTCACCAAGCTTGCATTTATTTATTTATTTATTTATTAGCAAAGTGACTGTATTAAGAACAATTTAAACACAAAGCACATAATTTCTAGAAAAAAATTTTTTTTCAAAGGGCCCAGATTAAAAAAAAAAATCTCAAACTCAAATTAAGTTGATTTTATGAATTAATTTATTTAAACATGCATTTTCATAATTAAAATATAATAATTTAGACAATCAGAAAAATTAAAACAAAACAGAATTTGGTTAACATAGAACAGAATTTGAGAAAAAATAAAACATTTCATAAGGATCTAAATATATATATATATATATATATATATATATATATATATGTATGTATATATATATATATATATATATATATATATATATATATATATATATAGTATATATATATATATAGATATATATATATATGTATATGTATATACGTGTGTGTGTGTGTATATATATATATATATATATATATATATATATATATATATAGATAGATAGATAGATAGCTATATATATATATATAGATATAGATATCTATATCTATAGCTATCTATATATATATATATATATATATATATATATATATGTATGTGTGTGTGTGTGTGTGTGTGTGTGTGTATGTGTGTTTTGTTTATTATTATTTAAGCAATTCAAATGGAATCCAGAAAAATTACAACTGAAAACTCAGAATTTAAGAAATATTCAGATATTTGATTTTTTTTTTTTTAATATGAAATAAATGTTTAATAAGTTGTTTCAAATTGTATTTGTTCCATGATTTCTATTAATTGGACATGCTTTTTTTGATTATTAAAATTGAATTTAACTATTAAACCAGAGTCCAGAAAAATGTTATTAGGAAAAAAAAGAATTAAACCATTAAAATGGAATAATAAAAACAATCAGAAAAAATAAAACAAAACAGAATTTGATGAACATAAAACAGGATTTGAGGAAAAAAATAAAACATAAGGATCATGAGGTTTCATAAGGATCTAAATGTATATATCTTTTGTTAAAGTTTTAAAAAAATTGCTGTTAAATTGTATAAGTTTCATGGTTTCACTTAATTAGGCATGTTTTATTAAAATTTAATTAAACCATTAAAATGGAATTACAACAGAAAACACAGAATTTGGTAAAAAAAAAAGATTTTGCGAATAATATATATTTGAGATAATATTTAATAAATATTTAGATGATTCATATTTTAAAATAAACTTTTAATAAATAAAAACCAAGCCTGAATTTTTTTTAAAACCAAATTACAGTATTTTTGTGGAAACTGTCATACATTTTATTTTTCAGGTTTCTTTGATGAACAGAGAGTTTAGAAGAACAGCATTTATCTGAAATAGAAATATTTTGTAATATTATAAATGTCCTTATCGTCACTTTTAATCAATTTTAAAGCATCCTTAAATAAAAGTATTAGTTTCTAGAATTTCTTTCTAAATAATTAAATACTGACTCTGTAAATGATGTATAATGTTTCAAAATATTTTTATTTCAGCATATTAGAATGATTTCTGAAAGATCATGTGACACTGAAGACTGGAGTAATGATGCTGAAAATTCAGATTTGATCACAGAAATAAATTACATTTTAAAATATATTCAAATAGAAAACAGCTATTTTAAATAGTGAAAATATTTCTAAATTTTACTGTTTTGCTGTACTTTGGATCAAATAAATGTAGGCTTGGTGATCAGAAAATGTAGCCGTGATGTGATGTGTACGTCTGTATGTTCATTTCCAGGTCCGTCGGGTCTGATGGTGAAGGATGAGTATGATTATGATGGCCAGCAGTCTCTGCCCAGCACTGAGGGGCACATGCAGACGATTCAACACCCTCCCTCCAGACCGGTGGCCCAGGAGCCCTTCAACACGCCCGCCATGCTCCCGCCAGCAGAGGGCAGCAGCTCGGCCTCCACCTCGGCCTTCTCCAGCATCGCGGTGGGATCCACAAGTACGACACACGTCACAGTCGCTCCCTCATATCCTTAAACGCATAGGCCATGCTGAAAAGCTTTCTCGTTTGTGGAGGCGTCATATTCTTCATTGGTGTTTAATAGGGCTGGGCGCTGTCACCGTACTGATTCTGCTGTAGCGCTTGCAACCTTACGTTATTTACACATCAGAATGACAAGGAAACAAAATACTGAGTGATGCACCGTAATGAATTTCACATGGCTGAATTTCATTGCGCTTCTCTATATTATGATGTATAACAATACCATACTATTAAATCGCTTGTACAGTGACGGCGCCCAGTCCTGGTGTTTAATGGTTTGTGCGTGTGTTGACGTGTGCATGCCGCCTCTCTCCCCAGCTCAGCCCAATAGCGTTCTCTCAGGAAGCCATAGCAGTGAGGGTTTGCTGCAGATTGCCTCTGGGACGGGGCAGGGCTCACAGCAGAATGGCTTCCCCCCCGGCCAGCCCTCCACGTACCATCACAGTAAGCCATCAGTGAACCTCCACCCAGCAGCTCCTCCTAGAGTCCGAAAGCTTTTCAGCATCTCCTGCATTCAGAGCTTGAGTAAATCTGATTCGTGACAGCACGTCCCCTGTCCGATGTGCGCTCTCTCTCTGCTTCTGTCCACAGATGCCACCTCCACCTGGACGAGGAACAGTAACTTCACCCCCACTGTGCCTCATCATCAGAACGGCCATCTTCAGCATCATCCGCCTATGGCTCATCCAGCGCACTACTGTGAGTGTCTCACCTCAGACGGAACATATCAGAGACATCCGACAGCTTTACAGACGCCATACTGGATGTGACCTTCCACCTTCTCGTATATAACATCTAAAGCGTGTTGTTAGACTCAAAAGCATTGACCATATTACGAAAAACTGAAATTCCAAGCACACAATTTCTAAAAAAACAAAACATTTCATAGGGCCCAGATATTGTAAAAACAAACAAACAAACAAATTAAGTTGATTTTATGAATTCAGTTATTTAGACATGCATTTTCATAATTAAAATGTAATTATTTCAATAAAATCGAATCATTAAAACATAAAATAGAATTTGAGAAAAAATAAAACACATTTCATATATATGTTTTTTTGGTAAAGCTTTAAAAATTTTTAAAATTGTATTAAGTTTCATGGTTTCACTTAATTAGGCACGTGTTTTGTTTATTAAAATTTAATTAAACTATTAAAATGCAATCCAGAAAAATTACAATAGAAAACACAGAATTTGGTTTTTGAGAAAAACATAAATAAATAATAATATTTGATAGTCAGATATTTAATATTTAAAAAAAAAAACATTTAAGAAATTTTCAATTTGTGTTAGTTCCATGATTTCTATTAATTAGCCATGCTTTTTTATTATTAAAATTGAATTTAACTGTTAAAACAGTCCAGAAAAATTTAAAAAGGAAAAATTGTAACAATAATTTGGTGAACATAAGATAGGATTTGAGAAAAAATAAAACACATTTCATAAGGATCTAAATAAATGTGTGTGTGTATATATATATAAAAATTTTTTAAGTTTAAAAAAAAATGCTGTTAAATTGTATGTTTCATGATTTCACTTAATTAGACATGTGTTTTATTAAAATGTAACTAGTCCAGAAAAATTTCAATTGGAAAAATTTAATTAAACCAGTAAAATGGTATCATTAAAACAATCAGAAAAAGTAAAACAAAACAGAATTTGGTGAACATAAAACAGGATTTGAGAAAAAATGAAAAACACATTTCATAAAGATCTAAATATATATATTTTTTGTTAACGTTTAAAAAAAATTGCTGTTAAATTGTCTAAGTTTCATGGTTTCACTTAATTAGACGTGTTTTGTTTATTAAAATTTAATTAAACCATTAAAATGGAAATCCAGAAAAATGACAACAGAAAACGCTGAATTTGGTCAAAAAAACAAACAAACAAAAAAACAGTGTTTGAGAAAACATTTATAAATATTTAAGTAATATTTTTAATTTACCTCTTAAAGCTGAGTCCAGAAAAATCAAAATAAGAAAAAATTAAACCATTACAATGGAATCATTAAAACAATCAGAAAAATTAAAACAAAACACTTTTTTCTTTTTACATTTTACAAGTTCTATGATATCTATTAAACAGACATGCTTTTTGATTATTAAAATTGGATTTAACTATTAAAATGGAGTAAAATAGGAAAAGTTTAATTAAAACATTAATATGGAATCCAGAAAAATTTGTTTAAAAAAAAGAAGATTTTGAGAAAAAGAAATACATTTTTAAATAAATATTTAAATAATAATAATTATAATATTTAATGAATATTCAGATACATCATATTTTTCACAAACTTTTAATTAATTGTTTTTAAATGTATTAGTTCAATGATTTCAGTTTAAAATTTAACTATTAAAATGGGTTTCAGAAAAAAAAAATAATTAGAAACATTTAATTAAAACATAAAAAATAAATAAATAAATACATTTTATAGAACTTACAATAATCACCACCCAACATATGAAGACAACTAAGAACATTATTTATCATGTTCAGTGTGTAGGTTTTACCAGCATCAGCACAATAATTTGTTTGTCTGTCTTTAAACACATTATTATTGTACCAGCAAAATCCAACATACACTGATACACTAGTACATAAACCAATTTCACATGTGTAAATAGAGACAACATATACTCTTTTATTATCAACAATACAAAAATAAATACATATGTATATATTGAATAAACCATGTCTTGGTTTTAAATTTAAATCATTTTAAGCTGTTTTGCAGTTGAACGTGCCACAGAATGTTTGATTAAAACAATCTGAGATGCATGATTTATTTTGAGATGATATGGGTTTAGTCACACAGGATTCATTTCATTTGTGCAGATCTTAAAGTCTTTGGTTTGTCCTGTGTATTGTGCAGTCCCATAGAAAACCATTTGCAGTGCATCTGTTTACTCAATCTGTGTGATTTTTCTCCTCAGGGCCAGTTCACAACGAAATCGCGTTTCAGCCACCGATATCCAACCACCCTGGTAAGAGTCCCATTCTGTTAAAATCTCATTTCTGTGGCGTTCAGATGTCTTACGATCTCCTGATGTCGGGCAGCTCCTGAGTACTGGTGCTCCATCGCTTATTTCGAGATGGACGTTCAAGTGGGCGAGACCTTTAAAGTTCCCTCCTCCTGTCCCATCGTGACCGTGGACGGATACGTGGACCCGTCCGGAGGAGATCGCTTCTGCCTCGGCCAGCTCAGCAACGTCCACAGAACGGAGGCCATCGAGAGGGCGAGGTACGGCCGTCACAGTAATCATCATTAAACTCATCGTTATTGGGCTTGATCTGATTTGTCGCGTGCCTGTTTCCAGACTGCACATCGGGAAGGGCGTCCAGCTGGAATGTAAAGGAGAAGGGGACGTTTGGGTTCGCTGTCTTAGCGATCACGCCGTCTTCGTCCAGAGCTACTACTTGGACCGAGAGGCCGGCCGCGCTCCTGGAGACGCTGTGCACAAGATTTACCCCAGTGCATACATCAAGGTTAGAACGAGAGTCACGTCTGTTT
The DNA here is from genome assembly GCA_012976165.1 of Labeo catla. Taxonomy (NCBI): domain Eukaryota; kingdom Metazoa; phylum Chordata; class Actinopteri; order Cypriniformes; family Cyprinidae; genus Labeo; species Labeo catla. The sequence goes on along the minus strand of VONZ01001390.1, from coordinate 59,817 downwards.
TTAACCTTGACAGAAAGAGTTAGGATTGTAAGAGCTGAAAGAATGACCAAGAATGAATAATGATACATTTATGAATTTATAAAAAGAAATTTAGTGTAATTTAGATGCTATTATAGTTTTCATTAATACTTAATTTTTTTTTTTTTTATATTTTCTTTTTTTTCTTGACATGAGTTTAGATCTTGGAATTTTTTTTATTTGACACAGAATTATTTAAAAAAAAAAAATAAATGCAAGTTTTTATCTCTTTTTCCTCAGAATTGCATGTTATAGAAGTTTACAGCTTGTATTGTTTTCTCAGAATTCTCAGTTGCAATTTTTTGCAAAATTGTGATTTGAAACCTTTTTTTTTTTCCCCCCTCTATGTATTTATTTATTTATTTATTTATTCATTCATTTTTTTCAGAAATATGAGCTTATCCTGCAATTTTTTTTTTCTTGGAACTTTTAGTTTACATATTGCAATTTTTATTTTATTTATTTGTTTTTATTTTGTGCCCTTGGAATTGTTTTTTTTTTTTTCAGAAATATGAGTTTATCCTGCATTTTTTTTTTTTATAATTCTTAGGTTACATATTGCAATTTTTACTTTTTCTTCTTAGGATTATGAGTTCACATAATTATAAAAAAATAAAAATTGCAACTTTTTATCTCAAAACTCAGTTTATCTCAATTCTTTCTTTTTCTCTCAGATTTGTGTGTTATATAAGTTTACATATTGCAATTTTTACTTCTTTTTTTAGATTTGCGTTTATATTTTTACTCTTTTGTCACAATTCTAATTTAACATCTTGCAATTTTTACTTTTTTCTCAGAATTCTGATCTCTTTTTTTTTTTCAGAATTCAGAACCTTTTTCTTAATTTACATCTTGCGACTTTTCTTTTTTTCTTAGACATATGAGAAGATATATTTGGGATAAATATAAGCATTTTCACTGCTATAAAAAAAATTTGAAGTTCAGAACTCAACTTGAAGCAACCAAGTTCAGGACTTCAGATTTGATTATGCTTAATATATAAAAGGAAATTTAGTGTAATTGAGATGCTATTATAGTTTTTATTTATATTTTATTTTTTTGTATATATTTTATTTTTTTATTATTCTAATTTTAGTAATTTTGTATGTTTTTGTCATCGTTATTATTTTTATTTAATTCTCTATTTTTGTAAATGTATGTATATAGTTTTTATTTTAATTTCTTTAGTGCATGAAGTTGCACTAAAGTTTCAAGTTGCAAAATGACCAGCTGAAATAAAATAAGTTCAAGCTGCATTTGCGTGTCACCTGAGCTCCTGTTTCTGTCCGGGCAGGTGTTTGATCTGCGTCAGTGTCACAGACAGATGCAGCAGCAGGCGGCGACGGCGCAGGCGGCGGCGGCCGCTCAAGCAGCAGCGGTGGCGGGAAACATCCCCGGCCCCGGATCCGTGGGAGGAATCGCACCTGCTATCAGTAAGTGTTCTATACTCCAGAACTGCACTTTAAGTTTGCCATAATTGGAAATTTGATCATACAGCCTTATATCTGCAAACTTGTCGCATAATATGTGAAATTGTATCTGAAGGCAGCTGACTATCTAATTTTGGTGGCGTTATTTTTACCTTCATATAATTCCTAATAAAGTTGTTTTGAAGCACAGCACTGCTTTGTTTACAGGGGTAACCTCTGTATTCCTGCTTTTCCTTTTTGCATTTTCATTCAGTCAGTCTGCTGTTTTTTTTGTTCAGAACAATTATGTATAACAAACTCTCATTTATTAGACTTATATGTGAGGTTTATCATTTTATGAAACTTTGTTTTTGTCTTGTTGTTTGAACTGTAAAGTTGTTTTAAATAGCAGATGTTAAGGTGTTAGCATAGACAGTGGAGTTGTTTTAAAACTAAGTTGCTACCAAAACAGTGTGTATTTGTTTATTTGTACATTAATACCAGAATGTTCCAGAATGTTTTCTGCGGCAGTAGTATTTTGCATAAAAAGCTTGTTTCTGTCACGAGAATAAAAAATAAATGTAATTGTGACTTTAATTTGGACGTTTCTTGCAGTTGCGAGATTATTTCTCACAATTGCAAGTTATACATTTCAAATTGTTCAAATTCAAAACATGAAATTCTCACAAGTCTCATTTTTTTGTTAAACTGAATTTATCTCTCAATTCTGACTTTTTCCTAAGAATTGCATGTTATAAAAGTCTATGTCTTGTTTTTTTACTGCCCCCCTCAGAATTCTGATTTTGTATGTAATTTTTCCCTTTTATTTTTTCTAATTATGAGTTGATCTTTTTTCTTGGAATTCTTAGTTTACATCTTGCATTTATTTTATTTTATTTATTTATTTATTTTTTACCTTTTCTAGTAAAAAATAGTTTATATCTTCCATTTGTTTTTTTGCTTCTGACAGAATTATAAAAAAGTAATTGCACTTTTTCTTCTCACTCATATTTTTTTTTAAACTGTGAATTATTAAATCTCAATTGCGGGATTTCATAGTATTAAAGTTTACATCTTTACATTTAAAGTTTGTCTTTTTTTTTTTTTTTTTAGAATTCTTAGTTAAGATCATGTAATTTTTTTTTTTTTTTTTACTTTTTTTTTTTATTTTGTCTTTTTATTTATTTTTATATATCTTGCAATTTTAACTTCTTCTCTTGGAATTCTTACTTTCTTACTTACTGTTTTGTTCCAGTTTCCTAGAATTCTTAGTTTACATCTTGCAATTTTTACTTTTTTTTAAAATGATTTTTATATTCCAGTTGTTGTTTTTTTTTTTTGTTGTTTCCAACACAGAATTATTAAAAACTCATTTAAACTTTCTCTCACACACATTTTCTGTCTCGCGTTTAATTATTATTTTTTTTTTGTAAATTGTGAATTAATCAGTCAATTCTGACTTTTTTCTCAGAATTGCATGTTAGAAAAGTTCACGTCTCGCTATTTTTTTTATTTTATTTTTCTTAAATAGAAAATAAAATTCTGACTTTTTCCTCTTGGGACTGGAGAAAAAAAAAAGTAAAAATTGTGAGAGATAAACTTGTAAGGAAAAAGTAAGAATTGTCCCAAGTTGCAATAACTTTACAAAAAAAAATTTTTATTGCATGGCAGAAACAAGCTTCTATAGCTCTGAATGTGTTTTGGTGTAAAGTGTGATTATCATGGATTCACCCAATATCAATCGTTCATGTAGGTTTATCAGCGGCCGCTGGTATCGGTGTGGACGACCTCCGTCGGCTCTGCATCCTGCGCATGAGTTTCGTGAAGGGTTGGGGTCCCGATTACCCGCGGCAGAGCATCAAAGAGACGCCCTGCTGGATCGAGATCCACCTGCACCGCGCGCTGCAGCTGCTGGACGAGGTTCTGCACACCATGCCCATCGCCGACCCCACGCCGCTGGACTGAGATCGCCCGCGCATGCCGGACCGACAGCAACCAGACAAACCCAGTACCGCCGAACTGTGCGAATGATGCAGAGAGACCAACGGGGTTCAAAGGCTGCGTTTACTTCATTTGCGTCTTTTGTTTTTGCCCGTGTTGCTTTTGTTCAGATTACATTCAGAGCTTGAAGTGCACAGGACCCAGTGTTATAGTAACCAGTATCTGATCATCTAAAGCTTCAGAAGTGTTTTGCATGAAGATGATGTGCGGTTGCCAGCTCTGCAAAGGTGCATGCTGGGATTCAGTCAAGAGCTGTTTAAATGAATTCGTTCCCAGACATTTGCTTCATGCTGTTGCAGTAGAGTTTCCATCATGTCTAAACAATGTCATTTTCAATCAGACTCGTCTTTTTTTTTTTTCCCACTTTATTTTGCTCGTCATCTCTTAATGCAAACTAGAGTCTCTCAGGCTGAACATTTCAAAGCCGTGCGCAGTGGTCTGGAAGTACATCGGCTGATGTTTACCTGAAAATCATGTAGCATTTCCTTTTTTTGAGTTGCAGTGTTTGGGTTTAAGTGGTTTGGACTCGCATTCATATTAGCATGTACAGAAGACATGCATTTTCTTTTGAGCTTCTCACTAGCAGCTAATTGGCTTGTTGACTTGACTTTTTTTTGGCAAGTTCCTTGCTGTTAACCATCATAGACGTATAACGGTTAGTCTAAACTCATACGTGCACGAGCAATAACATCCGGTTTCTTCTGAATGCTTTTTTTTTTCTTTTAGCCATGTATTTGTTCTAGCACTTTATGTATGTTTCTTTTTCTTTCCATCTTTCAGTTTCTCTTCTTTGCAGCCTGTGAATAAAAATGCAGCTCTTTTACAGAAAAAAACGAATTGGATTCAGTACCAGGATGTTTGGTTTACAGGAAAAGTTCAGACAAAACATGAAAATGTGCTCAACCTCTGGTCATCTGATATTAGGATGAGTTTGTTTCTTCATCAGATTTGTAGAATTATGCCATTCCATCACTTGCTCACCAATGGATCCGAATGGGTGCCGTCAGAATGAGAGTCCAAACAGCTGATAAAAACATCACAATCCACAAGTAATCCACACTGCTTAATCCATCAGTTGATCTGTGCAGATTTCTCTCCTGATTCAGACCAGACCACTTTTTCACTGGAGGAAGTGTTATTGTGGACTTAAAGTTAATGTCTTAACGATGGATTTGTTTGAGCTTTTGTCTTTTCAAGATGTTAACTGATGGACTGTAGTGTGGATTGATGGAGTGGAGTGGTGTGGATTGTGATGTTTTTATCAGCTGTTTGGACTCTCATTCTGACGGCACCCATTCACATCCATTGGTGAGCAAAATCTGATGAAGAAACAAACTCGTCTGTATCTCGGATGGGCTTTGAGAGCGCATTTTAATTTTTCGGGTGAACTGTTCCTTTAATGCATTAGTGGTTTAATGCAGTTTTACCGGTCAAAGGTCACAAGGGCTCCATTTGATTTTTCTCTAAAGATCCTTTCATCGGAAACTGATGAATTAACACTTTTATACCATTAATCTCTCTGTTTTTTAGAGCGCACATCATGTTCCCCTGATGCCTGAGAATATCAGTTATTCATATAATAAATGACGGTCGTGTGTGGATATGAGATGAACTGGAATGGTGTGTTTTGATGCGAACATTGAAAGCCATATGAAATGAACATTATGGGAAAACTAAGATGTCAGTATTACCCAGAGCTTGTGTTTTCCCTATAAAATGACAGACTTACTCTTGAGATGTCCTACAGCGGCAATTTAGACAATCATGTCAGCCTTGCATGTCTTGGAGTAAGATTAGATGACAGATCAATACGTTCTGTTGAGCCTGATTTCATATTCTGTTTGAAAAGAAACAGGAAAGTTCTGAACAAGAAAGAGAGCGCTTGTGGGAGCATTTCCTCAAATAACTCGTACTTTTAGCAATTTATCAAATACAGTATAATATGAAATTGATTTTGAAGTCTTGTGTATTTCATATTTGTTCATCTTCACAGAAATGTGTTTATGCACTTGTGCTTTTCATATCAGAGCAAATTCTCAGAGTCTTTTTTAAAAAGCAACATAAAACAAAAATATTGCAACCCGATTGCAAGTTAAAAAAGTATATTTTGATTTTATGCATCAGCAATTAATTTGATCCTTAACATTTTGTTAGAAGAAAGGCTTAAATACCAGTCACCTGTTACTAGTTTCAGTTTCAGAATTTTAATGAAAAGTTATAAACAGAACTTATTTTTTTTTATTTGTAATAATGTGCACTGATGAAAAAAATCACAATGGAAAATATTTACTAAAAGTAAGTTACTTAGACATTCTTTGGATAATGTTAGCATTTGAAGTAAATCAGACTCTGTTTTTGGCTTTTTATTCCTTTATCATTTGGACAGGACAGTGGAGAGATGACAGAGAAGTATTTGGTTGAGAGAGGGGAGCTGGATCGGCACAGTGCGTCCAGACGGGGCTCGAACTCGGGTCGGCCTGAGCGCAATTGCGCTGATTATGTCGGCGCACTAACCACAATGCCATCGGCGACGAGTGATAGAATTTGTTTTTAACAATTCACCACAATGTGTATAATGAAACAAAATTTTAATATATTACATATTCATTTACGTGTGAAAACGTTTTGCAACGATACAATCTAATTAGTTTCTTCAAATGCTAGCTAATCCACACAAAATGAAATACAGTTAGCATTACTGTTTAGCGTTTAATTTAAAAATTATGCAATTCAGTATAATTTCTGTATGTTTTGCGTAGTTTGTGCGTCTCTACGTCAGCAGTGACGCACTTCTCCATATTAATATGCATGTAGTGGGCGTGGCCTGCCACTTAGCTCATTAAGAAACGTCTGTCGGCTGAGCTACAAACATCAAGGCCTCCTTCATTGAGGTAAAACTTATATATATTCTATATCTTGAAACTGGTTAATTCAGATTAATTGAGTCCTTTTTAAACTTTTTGGTGAAGTCGTGAGACATTACACGTTTGCTAGTCTTCATAATGTGCTTCCTGTTTACTTTTAGGAAACATTAATTAACCTTAAAACAAACGCCACTGATGAATCTGTCCTGAGGTAAAAGTGACTCGCCTCAGAAATTCGCGCCATTCCTGTCAGACGCGCGCCCGCCATTAAAAAATAAGTTCGGTGACATTTTCATCGCAAAAATGTATACAGTCAGGTAAATAAAAACAAATCGACATCTTTTAACCTTAATTTGAAACTGGACGCTCATCATCAATACATGAATCGTAAATATTTGAATATATGGGCCACTGAAGTTGGAAACGTCTTGAAAAAAATGCCTTTATCCACAAATGTTGTATGTATGTAAATTGTATAATATCCAAGGTACACATTTCTAGTAATTGTGCAGTTAATTCTCATATTGTATTTTCAGAAAGTTTTGGAATATTTGTCCTCTACCCAAAGTTGTCACTACCGAAACTAATATATAATTTAATTAGAAGGCTTATGTTGACCTGTTAACATTTTGTTTTGCTATTGTATAATTTTTTTTTTTCAGCGATAAATCAATAACAATGACAATTTTAACAACATTTCAAGTGTGATATATGAAATTTGTTGTATTTTGAATTCAGTTTTTCTTTGTAAAAGGCAAGGTTGGTCATACTGATTTCAAAGTAAAGGATTCATTAGTTTGAATATACACTGAACCAAAAACTACTAAAGCATCTTAGTTGATAATCCAGTATACTTTATTTTTGACAAAAACATACCAAGTTTTTTGGAAGTAACCACATCACATTGCAGAATTTTAACTTGCATACTAAATCATTACTAAAACATACTGAAATACAAAAAAATTGCATAACTGTACTTAAACTTTGTTTATTTTCTCCCAAATAAAGGATTGTGTGTTCCGTTTTGTCACTACTGAAACAATTATGACATGTTTTGGTCTTGACTGTTACGGTAGTGACCATGTTATGGGATAACACCCAAAAAACAAAGATTGTTTTGGTAGTTAGGTACTTTTGAAACTAGCTCAAAGATGCTAATCAGCACATGGTTAGCTAGCACAGTTCTGAACAGTTGTACACGTATAAAAAAAACTAAATGTTGTGGATTAACTTCCCAAAAAGTGTGTTTAATTATAGAAAAATGCTATTTGGTAGTGACATTCTTTCAAAGTAACACAGAGATTTTTTTTTTTATACTTTTGAACACATTTACTTTAAAATGAAGAGGCCTATCTACTCAGCATGTAGCTATGAAAGAGAGGGACATGAATATATAATTTATATTATAGGGACATGAATATTATAGCGGACTAAAACATACACCATTTCAGTGACATGAAAATGCGAGAATTTTTTTTACCAAAAAAAAAATAAAATAAATAAATATATATATATATATATATATATATATATATTTATTTATTTATTATTATTTTGGAACTGCACTTTTTTTTTTAAAAAAGTCAAATATATTTTTAAACACAACAGTGGAATAAAATGCAAAAATAATTCAACATAATTTTCATAAACTGAAATTTAGGGGTTGAGGTTTGGGATAGCCACCTCCCAATTGAAAGTACCCAATAAATGATGCTTTCATATGCATTAAGCTTACTAATATTTTAAATATTATTGTGGGTTTCAGTAGATAATAAAATGAACTTTGTAAACATCTAAGATCTGAATACCTCAATGCTTTTTGGTTTTAGGACAGCAGCTTTTGCACCAGTTCTGTAGAACTACCTATATATTGTCCTGGTTTTACGCAAAATATCGAGGCGACTACTTGCATTCATCTTTTGAGTGTTTTGAAGTGTGTTTGACCAATTAGACACACTTAAGTTACGTCAACCGTTCTCCATGTAAACATAAGTAATATAAAAACTGATGAAAATGAAAGATGGAGCAAAGCAATAGCTTTCAGTCTCTAATCGCCAAAACTCAGACATAAATCTCATATTCTCTTCTAAATCCCACTTTGAAAGAACAGTGTACATCCTAATTAGTCTTGCTCAAAAACATAAAATAATTTCAAGTTTCCTAGTAAAGTCCTAAACAAAGCATGCTTTCCTGTTTCAATTTGCACGCAAAAAAGGTGACAAAACGTTCAACGATTGTTTTGCATTAGCTCATTTAAATGTATTCTAAGTTATATTTCTTATAACTTGATAGTAGAATAGCAGAAAGCATTTATGGTGCATTTATACTGTGAGTGTTTGGAACTCTTTTCCTCCTGATTCCACAGACGAAAACAACATCTTTCAGGTTTGGAACGGCGTGAGGGTGAGTCATTTTGCGCCAGCGAACACACGGGGTCTCGTTTCAACAAGAAAAGGTTTATTAATTGAAAGACAAGCCACAAATTTAAGAAAACAACACTAATAAGCTAGCCTGAGCTCAAGTCTGAAATATTCAGAAAAAACAAACTACATGTGTCTTGGATAATTCCTATATTTTCCTCATATTGACACACTAAATGTTAATATATAATTTTATAAATATAAAAGTTCCCCAGTTTTGTTATCCTTCATGTAAAATACACAATACAAATCACTCTACACTTATTAGTAAGCTTTTACCAATTTTCAGAGGATATAATTTACTAAGAGGTAAATCGGAACAACACACAAAAAAAGGAAAAAAAATACATATGTACTGTATATGTAAGGTACATCATCCAAAACGATAAAGAGAGAGAGAGCGCGAAGGGGGAAAAACAAAAAATATCACAATTTACACTTTTCAAACATATCTGTCATTAAACTGCTTAAAGTAAGGGACTGTAAATAAATATCCTTCCATTTTTATCTCAATATTTACATCTAGGACTTCTGTTCTGAGGGTTTTTCTCAGAGTACCACGATGCTTGTGCTTGCATTTGAACGCGCTACAGCAGGCCACGACTCACTACGTAAACAGTCAAATGGCACTTAAAATAAGCCCCCCGAAATAAGACGACAGAAACCAAGCGTGTCACTCTACAGTACCATAGAAAGAAACCGAAACCGAAACCGAAACGAAAAAAACCTCAAGATGACAATGATAGTGCAGTGCTCGTATTGGTGAGATCCCAATATAGTTCTGTTCATGTCATCATCAGCAGTCGAGTCAGTTTGGGTGCCTTGAAACTGGGATGTGCATATGTGTCAAAGGTGAGTGTGGCGTTTTTGGGAGACGTCCGTACGTCCGTCCGTCCATCCGTTGGCTTGTACTGGTTCTGGAGGTCTTAGTGAAATCAAAGGCACTGAAGTCTCTAGTCAGTGAAGCTGCCTTCACGCTCCTCAGGGGTTGATATGTTGATATCAGAAGAAGGGCAAGTTTCTTTTCCTGGAAAAGCTTGCATTGATATCCAAACGTCCGTCGAGGATTTCCATTCAATCTTAGTGTCTTGGTCAGAAAAGAAAACTAAAAACACAACAGAGACTTTCCAAATCAAAGGTCAAAAGTGTGAAGCGCATTTTGGCAAAGTTCGAGTAGAAACAGGCATGTGGTTCCGACTGTTCTATACTTTCTGGCACGGCGTCCGAAAGCCACGGAGAAGCCAACTCATGATATTCTAGCAGCACGAGAAAAGGCATGCAAGACCAAAAGCACTTCGAGTAGTGTCATCGCACACGATCAACACGTCTACCGAACTATCCAATAGCGAAGAGCTGTCCCTAGTCCAGGCACGAAGACGGAAACCCAACGGAAACGCAAGTCAATTACGTAACTCTTCAGCGGTAGAAAATCTTTAGCAACCGGCACGCTCAAAAAAAGGTGACTTTCACAGATTGCACACGTAAATATAAATCAACGATTATCGGGAAACGTCAGACGGAATCTCTTTAAACGTTCGTTAAAAGTAATTCGGAGTACAAAAAGATGCATAAAACGTACGTAAAACACACTCATCATCAGTAGTGAAGAAAATAACGCTTTCCAGTTTCCAAACTACATTTTCCAGTGTTTTCCACAAAAGTACAGCAATTGACAGGTCAAGTACACTTTCCTAACGGATGCTGTGATCGCCATTTCACAGTACTTCAACTAAACGAACAACCTAGATCTAGTACCAAATGAAACTCTGTCATCTATACATGCAGATTAAGAAACATAAATAAAATCAAAGGTCTGAAATGAGACCCACTCTTCATCATCGTAATGTTTATTAACGTTTGGTCCACGAATTGTAATGTGGAGGGCAGCCGATGTGAATTCAGATTAAAGTAAAATGAGAACGTGGGTCGGCAAATAAAAGACACGATCCCGTCAGGACTCGTGTCTAAAACCGGCAAAGCCGGCGTGAGGTAGGGTGACACGACGACGACAACACCTCGGCCAAATCGCACACATAAGTTCACCCGACTCAACAGGCGAAGGAACGAACCTCAAATTGAAAAGGGTGCAATAACTGAGCGACACACCCTGTGTCAGATCACAAATCCAGCCACGTGTCCACCGTGATAAATCGGGTGGCAGATGTCTCCGCGACGCTATGAATATTCTCCGGCGGTGTGGTTTTCAGCACAAACACGACGGCTTCACCGGTTCAGACGAGATGAAAAGCTGTTGTTTGGGTTAAGGCACTAAGATGAACCCGAGGTACATAAAATCCCTGACATTCGCTCCGCAACATCGCACAGGCGCGAGAGGCGACGAAGCGTCGAAATGGCCCGTGATGACAGCCCGTCGTCTCTCGCTCTTGTGTTTTTGGTCCAGTCGGTAAAAAGAAAAACTCCAAGACCCACGACACAGTTCGCACATGCAGCGTATGTACAACGACCAAAAGAAAAGGCTACCGAACGACTAGAATCTACAAACACTCGGACTGCAAAGTACAGAAGGTGAAAAGGCAAGCTCATTACGCTCGGTACAAGTACGGTCTAGCCTGCTTTGATTATAGCAGCACGGTTATACAGCGAGACTTTCCACTCCCTAACCAAACAGCAAGCGACGTTTGGCCAATTACGCGTTCTAAACGAAACTGTAAACAATGACCGGTACAGTAATAGAGAAGTGATAAATATCGACTAGGCAAATGGTACGTTCCTGGTGGAACCAGTGGCTTGGATTTGAGTTCTGGGTCATCCGACAAACGTTTTTGTATTCACATCAGGGCTTTAGACTTTACAATCAGCACGTGTGTTCATGGGAGCTTTGCAGAGATCCATTTTCGCTAAGAATGGACAGGATGAGAGCGCGACGGACGCCCGTTCAGACCGAGGCGTACGTGTTTCCCACGCTGCCGCAGTGGCGGATGGTGCTGGTTCCGGTCGAGCTGAGGATGTGCTCGGTGTGATTGCCGGCGGTCGGGGGCAAAGAGCTGAGCATGCTGGGTTGAACGACGCCCACCACCGCGCTGCTGCCGTCCTCCATGGCTCCCACCTGCAGCACCTGGATGACCTCCGTCTCCGCTTTCTCACGCTTGGCGAGAGGCTCGTCGGACTCCTCCATCTCCTCGTCCAAATCGCTGTCCATCTCGCTCACCTCATCTAGAATGAGACGTGGAAATTGAAAAAAATAAAATGAAATGACACTGACAACCCATTTCACATAGTTTACTCAAAATGAAAACCAGGGTCAAATCAGGGTTTCTGCAGGTTTAAAAAGTCTTAAATTTAGTTGAATCAAATTTAAAGCCATAAAAAGTCTTAAATTGTATAAGAAAGTCTTAAAAAGTTCATGTCTGTCTTTCTTCAGTCATAAAGAAATTGTTTTTTGAGGAAAACATTTCAGAATTTCTCTCCATATAGTGGACTTCAATGGTGTCTGCGAGTTTGAACTTTCAAAATGTAGTTTAAATGCAGCTTTAAAGGCTCTAAACTCCCCATTTGAGGAAGAAGTGTCTTATCTAGTGAAACGATTGGTTATTTCCTAAAAAAAACTGACAATTTATATACTTTTTAACCTCAAATGCCCATCTTGTCTAGCTCTGCGTGAACTCTCTGTATTCCGGTTCAATACAGTTAGAGTATGTCGAAAAACTCCCATCTCATTTTCTCCCTGAAAATCAAAATTGTCATTGCTGCAGAAGTCCCGACCCAGTGTTTACAAAGTGAACATGCAAGGAGGGTCAAACGCCCTTTACAAAAAATGGTAAAACAGGCGGTGCCGATAGCCGGGCGTCCCGAGTTCGAATCCCGGCTCGAGGACCTTTCCCGATCCCGCCCCCTTCTCTCTCTCCCATTATAAAGGCAAAAGGGCCAAAAATAAATCTTTCATTTAAAAAAAAAAAACGCTATGGAGGATGATTTTGAAGTTGGATGAGAAAATGAGATGGGAGTTTTTTGACATACCCTAACTTTTGGCTAATGCAGGACACTTCTGAATGATGCGCATCAGAGGGGATTTAGAAGTGGGTATACACAAAGCCGACGGATAAAGAAATGTGTATACGCAGGTTCTGCACTACACCACTGCATATTACCCTACTCAATAGCATTAACACAGGCGTAACTCCCTTCAAACTTTATCTGGAATGTCACCTTTTCTGTCACAACTTTTTGAACAGGTGAACAGACACACACACACAAATGAAATTGTTTGCCTGATGAAAAAAGTATTTAAAACGGGTTCACATTTTAGAAAATATAGTTAGTATTTGCGTCACTTCTGATTTATCTCATCCACCCGTGACCCACCCGCGAATAATCAGAATACATGTTTTATTACCCGACCCACGCGACCTGCGGATATAACCGCCATCCGCGCATCACTAATTGCCAGCCGTGGTCTTCCCACACTCCCTTCACTATCTCTGATTGGTTTAGACCACGATATGGGCCTAATGTGTGTCTGTTGAACCACAGTTGTGGAGACTTTTTTTTTTTTTTGCCCTCGAACGGCTGGTTGCAACCTCAAATTTTTTTTTAGTCGCACCATTGAGAAATTAGGTCGCACGTGCAACCAAATTGTAATCCCATTATAATCATTGATGCTGTCTACACTGGATGTGACGCAGCGTGACATGACAAATCCTGACAGTAAACAGTGTAGGCACGGTGTTACTCTACAAACATACAACGTTTGAGTGTTGCTCAGCAACCACTTTGTTGCAACCACAACTGTTCCTGAGGAACTACATTGTTTGGCGGAAGAATAATGTTTTTATTAATATTACACTTTATTTGCTCTGTTGTATTTTGTAAAACTATGTACTACGTATATGGAATAAAGGTTTTATAAAAGCAATAGGCCCTGGGAAGCCGTGGTTTACAGTGAATTTATGCCAGCTTCGCACCTAACAACGCCCCTTAGCTGTTATAAATTTACTGCAAACCACGGCTTCTTGGGGCTTATTGCTGTATTAAACTTATTGAAAAAGATTAATTTCTATCACTGCTGTGAACTGACCACACAGAATGTAAAGAATTAAAAAATGTAGGAGTCGGCTGTCCAGAAGTATAGTCCTTAAGATGCCAGGACAATAACACACTCAGAAAAATATTCTTCTTATCGTTATGGATAAAATTTCAGAAAATATTGAGATCATTTTTTGTCAATATCACACACCCCTAATTTATGTTATTTAATTAACATTAATGTATTGATGATAATTGTTAAAATTTCTATAATAATTAATACTTTTGACCACTTTCTTAAAAATTAAAATTTATTACATTTAATTTAAAGGCTGAAATGTGAAGACGGGGTCGTATCTATTATAATCTGTCACTTTAATTTTCATATTTTAATTAGAATAACACATTTCATTTTCACATTTTCATTTTTAATCATGAAGCTACAGGACGACAGCGCAGAGTTTAAAAACAACAAAATACGCTAGGGCTGGGTAAAAAGATTCTCATTTTAATGAACCAATATTGATCCTTATATCCCAGTCAATCTTTTGGTCTATGCTGTTTTCAGTTGATGAATGAACAGTACATAGCGCGCCTCCCATCCAATAAATCTCAATAGGCTGAGCTCTGTGCTTTGTTACTTTTGATATGAAACAAAGTTTCAGATTTCAGATTCTGTCCATTTCATTAGGAACTTCAAGCAATAACTACCGTTTTGGCGCTCTTTTAATGTGGTGTGATAGATCGCTGTAGCTAAAGTGGGTAGGCTAGTCGCCCGTGCATAATCAAACACATAGCAAAAGATTTGTGACAGTTTCGTTTTTGTTCTGGATCCCGTGCTCTGCTGCCACGCTGGAGCACACTCGCCTCCAACTGGTCAGGAGTGGGAATTACAGTTACAATTTACAGTAGATCCCTCTGTGTAATCTGTCAAAGTGACAAACGGCCTTCAGATTTTTGCATCACTCAATGACGGACAATTTTCGCTTAACGTGACCTCTGCTACAGACGTTGCTCTACCCCGCTCATATGGTAATAATTTTATTTGTGCAGCTCTTAAAAAAGGTCTTAAAAAGTTTGAGCTTAAAAAAAGTCCTGCAGAAACCCTGTATAAGTCCTTCTTATACAACTTATTCTACAATGCACCACCAGCATGCTCTCTATTAGTCAGAAGGACATGAGTTTAACAAATTAAGAAGCCAAAAAGGAAAACGCAATGTTCAACGATGAATGGAGGAATATGGTGGAGGAATACAAACAGCACAGCGCTCACACAGCCATCTCATCTGTCAAACGGCTTTCAAAGGAAAGCAACAAAATCTCAGAGTCCCCTACTGGTCTAAAGTGGCTGAGCTTGTTAGTCTGGACTGTAATTACGTAACTCTGGGAGTAATGAGGTCTCAGCTTGCGGTCTGAGCTTTGGCGGGCTTACCTTTGTCGATGTTGGCAGGTGACATGGTATTCAGGTCCTGAAACTGCGATGGATGGAGTGGCACAAAGAAACGGCAATTAGAGAGAAAGACTGACTTTGTGGCTTTTTACAGCTCATGCTGAGCTTCACAAACAGTGTCGCGGAGAGACGCAGTCCTTACCTCTCCCATAACTCCGATGGGCGTCTCTCCCGTCGCTTGCGCGACGCGGTGTTCCACCAGGTAGAACATGTACTCGTCGTACAGCAGCCGGATCAAGTGGAAAGAGCCGAAACTTGCAGCGCTACGAAGGGTCAAATCTCTGATGACCATAGAGCTGTTAGAGTACGACAAAACATGCAAGTAAAAAGTACTGTTGGCACTTTAGGAGAGATTCTGATGCAGGGGAGTGCAAGATGGATCTAGGCATCATGAGGATGCCAGTATGGTGTGAAAAAAGCCTGTAAGTCTTGCCTGTAGAAGGACCACTTGAGCAGGAACTGGCGTGCGGCTTTGGGGAGGGTGGGTTTATCCTCGTACGGCTTGAGTATTTGAGTGACCACGTTGTCCAGCCAAGCGGCCCACTGTTCCAAGGAGCTCTGCTGTTGGAGGGTGGCCTTGAAATCCTGCTCAAGGCGCTGAACTACGCCCTCTTCGCACTGGCACACCCACGAGGCCTGCTCCTGTACGTAATCAACAACAAGTCAGAACATCACTACAATGGATCTTCTAAATGACTCTGTAAGGCTGAAACAGCCTGTACAAATTCTGCACAGATTTTTGCAGTCTGGACAAGCTGGCAAAAGTCAGAGCCAGTCTGCAAGATATTGGGTAGTCGAGAGTTGACAGATTTTACCAACAACTGCACAGTGTTTGATGGGCACACACTCCCAATTTCTTAGCTTCGAACTTTGATTGCATTAAGTCTGAGGATATCAAACATGCTTCAAATTTTGAGCTGACTTTTATAATGACACGCTTAGAAATGAGGCACATGTTTCTGCATGAGTTAGTTGTTTTTGTAACAATTTAAAGTCTGTTGTGAGATTCTCAGTTGATAAGTGATGTGGTAACCCGTACTAGGAATTTGTCCTTTGCATTTGTCCCCATCCAAATACAGGGCTCTACGCTTACTTTTTTTTTTTTTTTTTTTAAATTTCAAAAAATTAGGAGCAAAAATTCTGATCATTCCTTCCCATTACGAGGTGATATTTGACTCCTTTTGATTTACACGAGCTTTTTTTTAACCTTTGTAATGACATTTTTTAAATGTTATTAAATGTCATCTTTTATGTCAAATTTAAAAATTTATTAATAAGCTTTTTAAAATTGTTTTTTTTTTTTTAATAGTTTTATTTTCAAATGTAATGTGAAGCAAAACATATGTTGTATAAACAAACATTACAAACATTTTTCTTCAATAACAAGAGAAAGACAGAAACAAAGACAAACAAACAAACAAAAAATAATTCCTTTCAGTTATTTTGCAATAAGAGAAGGTAAATGCTCCAAAAAAGAGCCCCAAATTTTTTCAAAAGATTTTGGTGATTTTCTAACATTGAAAACGATTTTCTCAGGAGTGCAATATGAAAGGAGTTCGTTGATCCAATGTTTTCTAGATGGAGAATGAGTCGACTTCCAATTCACTAATATACATTTTTTCCCAGCTGTACCAGCCAAAAGTATGAAATATTTTTTATGATAAGACAAATCTAATGACTCAGTATCCCCTAATACCCAAACTCTAGGATCATAACTGATTGGGATACCAATAACCTTTGAAGATATATCAATGATATATTCCCAAAAATCCTTCAGTACAGGACAATTCCAAAGCATATGAAGTAAATTGCCTTCAAATGTTTTACACCTTTGACATTTGGAAGGTATAGTAGTGTTTAACGTGGAGTTTGTGAGGAGTATAATGCTTTTTAAAATTTTTAACTAGTAGAAGAAGAATAAGTTACCAATCGTATTAAATCAGTATTAGCAAAGTTCATTTATACAGACGGATACAAACTGGCTTGTAGGTGTATTTTCAGACGTTTAATGAGGCTCAGAGGTGGCATGAGTGCAACTTATTTTATAAATTAATGTTGAGTTTAATGTTTTAAATATCACATTTTAAATATAGAAATATTAAATAACTGCAAATTATGTTAAAAAAGAAACTAAGGCTGCCAGTAGGCAGTAGTGGACGAAGAACACAAATCAAGTATTTGAGTAAAAGTACATATACGTACAATATAATATTACTCAAGTAAAAGTACTCCTTTTTCAATTTTACTCAACTGAAAGTACAACAGTACTCAATGTACTTAAGTAAAAAAGTACTGATTTACTCACCCCTTGTCATCCAAGATGTTCATGTCTTTCTTTCTTTAGTCGTAAAGAAATTATGTTTTTTGAGGAAAACATTTCAGCATTTTTCTGCATATAATGGCCTTGATTGGTGCCCCGATTTTGAACTTTGGCTCTAAACGATCCCAGCCGAGGAAGAAGGGTCTTATCTAGCGAAACAATCTGTCATTGTTTTTGAAAAATAAAAATTTGTTTACTTTTTAAGCACAAAAGCTTGTGTAGCACAGGTTCTGGGATGCGCGTTCACGTACTATTGAATCACATCGAAAGGTCACGCGGAACTACAGACCCAGTGTTTACGAAGTGAACGTGCAAAGACTAAGAAAATGCAAGTAAGTCAAACGCTGTTTACAAACAAAAAGGTACAACGACGTCGGACGATTCTGAAGTTGTAGGAGAAAATAAGATGGAGTTTTTCGCCATACTCAACCTTTTTGAGCCGGAATACACAGACCATGAACTTAGACGCGATTCGTAGTAGTGATGGGAAGTTCGGATCATTTTACCAACTCGGACCTTTGAGTCTCGTTCAGCAAAATGAACGAATCTTTTTTTCCGAGTCATTTTGTTGATTTTAGCAAACTATAATTAAAATGTTACGTGTTACTTCCCTAACACATCTACTGCTCACACAAACGTTGTTCACACTACAAACAAGACAAAACTATAAGGCTGTAAGAAACAAAAAAGATTCATTCATTGTTTACCTGGGTCTTTAGTCTATGATTAGCTCAGCTCACCTCTTATCTGACAAGTTTTCGGGTTCAAGTCATTCGTTCATCACGTGACGCACCATAAGATGAACGAACGACTCGAAAAAACCTGAAGACTCGAAACAGGTGAACTAATTCCAGTACAGAACCTAATAGGATGTTGCGCATGTGTGACTGAACGAATCACTCCCCGAGACGACTCGTTCTTCCCGAGTCACATTAAAGATTCGTTCAAATTGAACCCATGGACGCGCGTCCCAGAGCCTGTGCTACACAAGCTTTTGTGCTTAAAAAGTATACAAATTTTTATTTTTTTCAAAACAATGAGCGATCGTTTCGCTAGATAAGACCCTTCTTCCGCGGCTGGGATCGTTTAGAGCCTTTGAAGCTGCATTTAAACTACATTTTGGAAGTTGAAAATCAGGGCACCAATGAAGTCCATTATATGGAGAAAAATGCTGAAATGTTTTCCTCAAAAACCATAATTTCTTTACAACTGAAGAAAGACAGACATGAACATCTTGGATGACAAGGGGGTGAGTACAATGAATCTCTTACTTACACCCTGTCTACACTTTTTGTTATAATGAGGGGATTCACTTGCAGAACTCGGCGCTGAACAAAACGCTGGTGTTTTGAGCAGTGAGTGGATTCTGTTTAACACTGCGTTCAAGGAATCAACAGATATGTCTGTGATGCATTACTCAATGCAAAAGCACGTTGCAAGTAGAAACCTTCAACGCTTCCCTAATCGCAAACACTAATATGCTGATCGGATCAGTTGCACTGGTGCTCCTAAATATTTCTTTATAGTCGCATGCAGTAGTTTTTTTTTTACTGAAATAGTCACACTGTAGAGCCCTATGTACACAGTACTGAAGACACACATGACGTGGACACACATCTGGAGCAGTGGGCAGCCACTGTTTTTTGTCTTTGCTCAAGGGTCTACTTTTTCTGTCGGGACAGAGAATCGAACCTGCAACCCTCAGGTTGCAAGTCAGTCTCTCTAACTACAACTGCCCCAAAGTGTATGATGTCCAGTTTGCTTGTCACTGTAACCATTACCATACCTAGTGTTTTAAAATCTGTTTAGATGTTAAAACCTGCGTAGTGTGTTCCAGCCTTTACAAAAGCGTACATGTTCAGAACTCTGGCACAAATGGTCAGCTTTCTCTATTAAAGGAGAAGTCCACTCCCAGAACAAAAATTGACAGATAATGTACTCACCCCCTTGTCATCCAAGATGTTCGTGTCTTTCTTTCTTCAGCCATAATGAAATTGTTTTTTGAGGAAAACATTTCAGGATTTTTCTCCATATAATGGACTGATATGGTGCCCCGAGTTTGAACTTCCAAAATGTAGTTTAAATGCAGCTTCAAACGATCACAAATGCGGTTGTAAACAATCCCAGCCGAGTAAGAAGGGTCTTATCTAGCAAAACGATTGGTTATTTTCATAAAAATAATACAATTTATATACTTTTTAATGTCAAACGCTCGTCTTGTCTTACTCTGCCTGAACTGTTTTTGTTCCGGTTCATGTCAGTTAGTGTTTGTCGAAAAACTCCCATCTCATGTTCTCCCTCAACTTCAAAATCGTTTTACTTCTGCAGTGATGTAGGATGATTTTGAAATGATTTTTGAAGTTGAGGGAGAAAATACGATTGGAGTTTTTCAACACACCCTAACTGTCTTGAGTCAGAATACACAGAGTTCAGGGAGAGAAAGCATGACGAGACGAGCACTTGAGATTAAAAAGTATTGAAATTGTATTGTTTTAATGAAAATAACCGATCGTTTCGCTAGATAAGACCCTTCTTCATCGGCTGGGATCGTTTACAACCACATTTGTGATCGTTTGAAGCCGCATTTAAACTGCATTTTGTAAGTTCAAAATCGGGGCACCATATCAGTCCATTATATGGAGAAAAATCCTGAAAAGTTTTCCTCAAGAGACGATTTCTTTACAGCTGAAGAAAGAAAGACATGAACATCTTGGCTGACAAGAGGGTACATTATATGTAAATGTTTGTTCTGAAAGTGGACTTCTCCTTTAAGAATGGATGCCATGGTGTTTGTGACGTACCTGCACATTGGCAAAGTCAACACGGTTGAGGTCGCTGAGCATCTGGTTGATTTGGGAGGTGTTCTGCAGGACCGCGCGGGCCGCCTGCGCCAGATGATTCAGAGACGTGTATCTGCGGAGGGTCTGAGCAAAGGCACTAACAGCGGAAACCTGCGCAAGAGAAGAACTCTTTGGGACTGGAATTTCTACGACAGACAAAGGCTTTGATTATCAGCTTGTCTAGATAAAACAACTGGTAACCATCTACCCTCTTACCTTGGTCTGGATCATCCTCTGGGGAATGCTGCTCATGGCGTTGGTGAGCCAGCCCTCAAGGCTTTTGGCAAAATTACGGATGGCTTGAGTCAAGGCACCTGTCGAACACAGATGGAGATTCAGATTTACACAGAATAGAGGACAGGCAAGATTCAATATTATCTGGAAGATTCCACATGCCCTGGTATTATTAACAAAGGTGTTATCAAGCCAGTTTACCATTAGTATTTGTTATTTGGTGCAATATTAGAAAAGAAGTGTTATGATGATCCACGACTGTTCACAACTCACTAGGAATGGGTCTCAGAACATCAGGGATGAGGATCTCCACGAGGGCCTGATACATCAGGTGATCACAGGTGTTCATCCACTTCAGCACCGCCTCATTTCGGCAGAGCAGAATCAGTCTGGTCCGCGGCAGGCGGCCCTCGATCTCGCTCATACCGCTGAATCAAAGAGAATCACATTTTGATATCCTTTGTTTAATCCGCTAAACTTGATGACGCACCGAAGTAGTAGGTAACACACCTGTTTTCTGTGATGGTGACGCCCTCTACGGAGCTGGAGGGAGAATAGCGCCAGAAAGTCTGCCACAAGTTCTCAATAAGATTGAACTGAAGGTTCACCACTACGTCCAAAATGGCCTACATGTGGAAACGGTGATAACGCCTTTAAATGTGCACTCAATAAGCTGAGAATTGGATTTTAACACGTCCTGAACGACTGACCTCGCAGTGCTCTCTGTACAGCGTCTGAAGGGCTTTGACGTCCTCTGGTCCGACGCCTTCCACAGCCTCTCCGAGGTCAAGTTCAACAAACTCTGGCAGAGCTCTGGAACCATCTAATGAGGCATACGGGAAAAATCAGAAAAGCTCTTCTAAAACATGAACCGTCTCCAGCGGATTTATTGCATTATGTTTACCCAGGAACTGCTGATGATGCTGGCTTTGAGCGATGAATGTCTGCTCTGCAGGATTGGGCGTGTGCTGCCCACCGGTGGAGAAGTTCTCGCCTGAAACGCCGTCCATCTTCTGCACTGGCTTAAATCTACAGAAGAGACAACCAGAGATGAGCTTTGTCCCAAATTTTAATGAACTGCCTTCTGAACTGAAATGATGACAACTCAAATTTACATGCCTGCACTTGGCAGATGCTTTTATCCAAAGTGACCTGCAGTTAAAGCTGGGTGCTTACAAATCGTAATCCGCTACTGATTCCAAATGACATGACAAAAATAGTCAGTAATGTAATCCATTACACATTTTAGGTAATATAATCAGATTACTTTTAGATTACTTTTGACCTAACTTATTTATTACATTGATTTAAACAGGACAATCTTGTACCACAATGATGTAAAAATACAAAGAGTGTAATTAACAGCATGAAGTGCATTAAACATTTATTTATATATATATATTTCAGCATCTGCCGCCTCAATATATGAGTACATGAACACATGAACATAATCTCTAGAACTGCTCTGAGAATCACTTCATGAGCATTTTATCGTTTCTTTTGCGGAAAACTATTGTCTTGTCATATATACAAACAGAAACCTAAAGGTTTTTTTTACAGCAACCTGTCAAAATAAAGGTTTGGTTTACCTTAATAGTCAGAAATATACCACTTAATGATAGTACTACTACAAAATATTAAAACAGTATTTAAGGAATATTTACACAACACAGTATTTCTTAAAAAAAACAAAACAAAAAAAAAAAGGAATAAATAGCCTATAATAGATTAATTCTTTATCAAATCTAATTATCCTTTAAAAATTAATTAGACATGCTTTTGATTATTAAAATGTTAAAAGATTAAAATAGAATCCAGAAAATTATTGGAAAACAGAGATTTACAAAAACAAAACTGAATTTAAGAAAAATAATACATTTCATAGGGCCTAAAAACATGTCATTTTTGTTAAACTTTTAATAATTTGCTGTTGAATTGTGCAAGTTTCATGATTTCAATTAATTAGACATGCTTTCTGATAAATATTTTTTAATGTAAGCATTAAAATGGAGTCTAGTAAAATTTAAATGATATTTAGGAAAAAATAAAATATTACATAGGGCCCTAAACATGTCATTTTTGTTAAACCTTTATTAAATTGATGTGAAATTGTATAAGTTTCATGATTTTAATTAATTAGACATGCTGTTTGATTAATAACATTTTATTTAACCATAAAAAACTATACTTAGTGTGTAATGTTGCTGTTTGAGCATAAACAACATCTGCAAAGTTACAACGCTCAAAGTTCAATGCAAAGGGATGTATTGTCTTTTACAGAATTGCTGATTGAGCAGCCCTATAAAAGTAAATATATTAGGTGAACAAAAAGTTTGAGAATGTCTGCACATAAGAAATAATAAGAATTTGTGTATTTAAATGAGTTTGAAAGACAAAAGCCTTTTAACAATACATGGTTAAATAACCAGCTGAGTGATTATTCAAATAGAAATGAATGTGTTCATCAGTACTTGGTGCAATGTTGGAAAAAAAAAAAAAAAGATATTTTTGGGCTTTTTGCTACTTTATTATTGAGACGAGACAGTGGAGAGATGACAGGAAATTATTTGGTAGAAAGAGGGGAGCGGGATCAGCACAGGACCTCGAGACGGGAATCGTGCTATCGGTGCTGTAACTTTAATTACAAGTAGTTACTATTTGGAATCTGATTACATAATCCACATGTAACCAGTTGCTACCCAGCCCTGCTTGCATTTCATTTAAGATATGCATTTGACCAGTTCATGCGTTTCCTGTGAATTCAACCCTTGATATTTGCATGTCCAGCGCCATGCTCATCACTACTCATGAGCCACGTTGGGATACCTGTAAGAACAGCGCTTCAGATCTCTTATGAGATGCTACTCGTTGATAAAGTTCGACAGAGATGAGAGTACCTCTGCTTCTGTTGGACGGGCTGCTGTCTCAACGCCATGTACTGCATGTCCTCCTGCAACCGGTTCAGAGGAGAGTCTGGCTTCACACGAATCCCATAATAGTGATATTTAGAGTTCCCTCTAAATTCAGAGTAAAAAAACAAGACTTCTGTGAATAAATGCAGCTGTGGAGACAATGGAGCATGTGTCAGTGAGAGGAGAGGCGGCTGTTTTTACCGGGTACCCAAGCGGCGGGTGCGCAGCCCCATGAAGATGGAGCGGATGAGCTTCCCGAAAGACGCAGCATTAACAGGGTCCAGTTTCTGCTCCTGACAGTGGCGCAGGTAGTGATTGTAGAGGGTGGAACGGGGCAGACTCACTCCCTCCGCCGTCTCGTAATTATCCAGTAACCATTGTAGCTGTGGAGAACGGCTAAATTAGTCAGTTTTCAATTTCTTAAAAAAAAAATTGCATGTTCTACGGAAGAAAGAAAGTCGCAGGTTTGGAATGACAGTGGTGCTGTGCTATAACCTCAGAGCAAATCGTTTAACATCTCGTTTAACATTACAAATCCTAAAAGTTCTACATACATGGAAGAACAATAAAAATACAATAAAGTAACACTTGCATAAACTAATACAGTGCCATTTCAAAAGTCCACACTGTAACTTTTTTTTTTTCAAATGTAACAAATGCATGTTCCGAATAGATCATGTGACTCTTTTGAATGGCACAGTGTAAGAGAGAGAGAGAAAGCGAGAGAGAGAGAGAAGCAGATTGTGCAAAGCGAAGCTGTGCATGGTCGTCATGGTTACAACTTACATGGCTGTTGAGCAGCGAACTTCTCTGACTGGATAAACCTTCAGACTTTTGGAGCGTCTCAATCGCCATTTCAATCTGATAGACCAAAGAGCAAAAGAATAAAGGAGAACAAAAACAAAAAGGGGGGAAAAGTAAATCAAACGAAGGCCGTAGCGACAGAGAGCTGTACTGACACCAGAGATGAGCAGCAGAAACAGACCCGACTAAAGCATCCCAGCCACCAAAACCACACACTACAGCCCAGCACCGCAGACGTCATCATAACGGTCCCGCTTTCATTCACAACTGAGCATAGCGTTCATAAACACCCCACCACAATGGGTCAAAAGTCAGGAAGTTTTTCATGAACAACAGTGACAATATGAGGAATTATTCATCTGCAGGGTCAGAAATTAAATCGAATTCACCACTGACAACGTGGTTGTCTATGCAGTAGAACATGAATTCCCTTTTGCCAAAAACGTAGAAAAACCTCAACACCCATAATGCACCACACTTGTGAGCAGGATACAAAACTGCAGAAGTAGGACGCATTTTACATCATTGTTCAAACATAAAGTTGGCTGACAATTAGTTGCCCCTTAATGATGCTCGATGATAAGACTTCCCTTTTTTATGTAACATGCTATAATAAAATAAATCTGTTCTAAACACATTGGCTCTGTTCCAAACATCCAACATAAGTGCACCTGATGTAAAGGCTTCTCGACATGTTTATCTTGTTTTGCATGTTCATTTATACGAATACTGAAAACGATAAGAAAACAGTTTAATTGAATTTAAAATGAACTGTAATATTTATATTTAGGACATTGCTATCCACCTTCTTTTTAATGTAAGAGTAGGTTGATAAAATTTGTAGATTGAGTGCGTGTGGCTTCCAGTGTCAGTCACTTTTAGTAATTTTTGGCAAATATAGGGCCCTATGAATTCCGTGAGCCAGAAAACGCAGATGGGATTTCTCGGATGGAAGACATTTATTACTATTGTTTAATAGAATGCATGTAATACTAATACTACTACTACTATTATTACTAAAATTATTAAAACTGTATTTTACTAGGAATAAGGAATAATCGCACAAAATTTCTTTCATTTTAATTTTAATAGTAACTTTGTTTGCCAAAAAATAAAATTTAAGTTTCATTTGAAAAAAAGATAAATTAAATTAATATTTTATGCCTTCATTGGATAGCCAGAAAACTTTAAATATTGTAAAAATAAACAATAATAAATTAAGGGTTTTTTTATGCGTTCAAGTAATGAGACATGCTTAAACAGAATTTGGTAACAATAAAACAGAAGGTGAGAAAAAGGGCCCTAAACGTGTCATTTTTGTTAAACTTTTAATAAATTAATGTTAAATTGGATGTTTCATAATTGTGATTTAATTAGACTTGCTTTTTGATTAATAAAATGTTATTTAACCATTTAAAAAAAAAGAAAAAAAAAAGAAAAAAAGAGTCCAGAAAAATTAAAGCGGAAAATTGGAATTTGGGAAAAAGTGAATTTGGGAAAAAATAAAACCACTTTCATAAGGCCCTATATTTGTCATAATATTCTATTATCATAATCATAAACATACTGTTTTGTAGTGCAAATAGTTTTCTTATTTAATAACAGTGCTATTCAATTGTAAGTTTTGCCCATTCACAGAAAAATAGCAATTTTTTCATTGCAAAATAAGGTGGAAAATTAAGGTTCTTTATTGGCCTTGATGGTTCCATGAATAGGGCCCTATGAAATCAGTTTTATTTTTTCCCCAAATTCCATTTTATTTTTTTCTAAGTTCAGTTTTTTTCCATTTTAATTTTTCTAGACTCTCTTTCAGTGGTTAAATAAAAAAAATATATATCAGTCAAAAAGCATGTCTAATTAATTGTAATCTTGAAACACACAATTTAACAGCCCTTTATTAAAAGTTTAACAAAAATTCAATTTTTACAGCCATACGAATCAGTCAGTTTTATTTTTTTACCAAATTCTGTTTTCCATTAATTTTCATAATTCCATTTTAATGATTTTATCAATGTTTAATAATCAAAAGCATCTCATTTTTTTTTTCAGAAATACTGTGTTGTGTATTGCATTTTTACAGTTAAATTCTGGTAATTTTTTTATGGTAAGTATTTATAGTATTTTAGTAGTAGTAGTAAAGTAATATATTTCTGTCACAGTTTCTTCAAACTTTTATTTTGGCGGGTTGCAGTGAAGACCTTTAAGTTTCTGTTTGTATATGATATGATGATCATTTTTCACAAAAGAAAGTGTAAAGTGCTCATGAAGTGACTCTCAGAGCAGTTCTAGAAATGATGTTTGTGTTGAGGCAGCAGAGACTGAAAACACGTTCAGTAAAGAAAACTGCATGTCTGTGCCATTCATTCACACAGTCATGCAGCACATGCAGGATTCATTTTTAAATAGTAATTTTCGGCTTAATATTTACAGACACTAGTCCATATCGCATTTTGATTTGAGTGTACTGACCTACTTTTGATTTATCTATCCATAATTCTGTCCACGTGGAAATCATAGGGCCCTACATGACGAACCTTTAACATTAATGGAACTTCTCCATTGCACGAAGAGTCTTTACAGTGGACCACAAAGAAAAAAATGGTTCTTTTCAGAACTGTTCACTCTTTGGAGAACCAGAAATGGTTCTAAGGCATCACTTTGAAAACTTTGATTTTTTTTAATAGTGTAGTAGTAGAAAGCCTGCAGCGTTTTGGAACAAAGCCATGATCACAAAATATGTTGATTTACTTTAATAGGTAACCACTTACAAAGATTCAGATTGGGTTTATTTTAGTTAATTAGATTAAAGTATTGGATTCTGAAGTGCGTTTTAGCCTCTCTTAGAGGTTTCTCGTTAAAAATGACCCAGAAAATGACCTCTGGAGGAAAATGATCAGCTCTTAATTTTTTTACAAACATGTTAATTTTGGCTTGAATCGTTCCAAGCACGTATCAGAGCAAGAACAGGGGACTGTGAGTGGTGAGGTGCGCGTCCGTGATTGGTGCTCACCGTTGCGGGGGAGGCTCTGGTGGTCTGAGCCGCGCTGTGAGGGGCGGAGCCGTCCATGGAGTTTCCTCCAATCAGATACGCTCCCGAGCTGCTGATGATCTGGCCTCCCGACAGCCCCATGGCCAGAGCGCCGTTCCCGTTGCCGTTGTTGGCCATGCTGTGAGTGGTGACCACCGTGCTCACCTGAGCCGAGCTGCCCTGCGTATCGAAGTAGTTCCCGCCGCTGTTCTGGTTGTACAGTTGCGGTTCTGAGTACGAATACGTCCGTCTGCCAATAAAACGAGAGCGCTTGAGATACAGCAGCCAGCTGTTTTCTTTTTTCACTCGAATGATTTCTGACATTTTTAAATTATATCAGCGCACACGCTTTTCTTTAATTGACTCGAGAAACATAATAAGTCGTGTCTTGATGGGTTTGCATCCTTTCAGCTTCAGGTGAGAGTGCTGTTTCCATGGATACAGAAATCACCAAAGCATAAGTATTTTATAGAGAACATTGCTTTTGATTGCCATTCTGATATGTGCTTTCTCCGTTCGGCTGATGACATTTTATTTATAATAGCCAATTTGAAAGATCTTAGCCTCGTGCTGAGTGAATTTCTAAATAGGAGCGATCCGAATGTTACCGAGTGAGAGAAAGCAGACGGAAGCACTTAGGAGAGTTTCAGGTGACCTGCGCCGAGGGTGAACGTCTGGAAGTGCTTTTCCGCGGCACAGGTCGACTTCTTCTCTAAAAAGCGCACGATCCTCGAGTGCTCTCGTCCCTCTTACGCCGGCCACTCACTGATACTTGTGGTCATTTCCAGGTGACTGAACGCAGTTCTCACACTGACGCTCAGCATGTTTCAGTGACAGGATAGAGCTGGAGTGCATCAAATCAGATTGCAGCTAAACAATTGTGGCTAACCCTTGTTTTATTTTGTCTATGACAAGTATGAGGGACTAATTCTGCATTTTGCACCGTTTTGCTGGTGTCCTAAAGCACTTGTCGGCATGTGCACCAATTACAAAGCGCCTCTGACATGCGTTTTAAAAAGCACATCTGGGAGCAGGTATGTCTGAGCCCATATGCTTAAACACTCACATGGTTCCGTTGGTGTAAACGCCGTTGTTTTCCTCCTGAACGTACTGCACCTGTGCTTGATACACATGCTGGACCTGTTGAACAGTCTGCGCCTGAAAACACACGACACAATTACACCCAGAGTGACTCACGTCTCCATCAAAACTGGAGAATATATAAATAAGCGGTTTCAGCAGCTTTGCAAGATGATAGTAAAGGAAACAACAGTATGTTACATTTACAACGCTTTCATCGAGATTCACAGAGAAAAATGCGTATAGTAATGGACACTTTTGACATTTCCAGGGTTCTCAGAAGCTAAAGTCGTCATAGCTGGATAAACATCTATAACAGTAAATGAAAACTACAACAAATACCATTTTTGCATTCCTATTTGCCCCGATACGAATATCCACATTTCCAAATGTGACCCTGGAGCACAAGTCGTAAGTAGCACGGGTTTATTTGTAGCAATAGCCAACAATACATTGTATGGGTCAAAATGATCAAATTTTCTTTTATGCCAAAAATCATTAGGATATTAAGTAAAAATCATGTTCCATTAAGATATTTTGTAAATTTCCTACCGTAAATATTTCAAAACTTAATTTTTGATTAGTAATATGCATTGCTAAGAACTTCATTTGGACAACTTTAAAGGTGATTTTCTCAGTATTTAGTTTTTTTGCACCCTCAGATTTTCAAATAGTTGTATCTCGGCCAAGTATTATCCTATCCTAACAAACATACATCAGCTTATTTATTCAGGTTTCAGATGATGTATAAATCTTCTTCTAACAAACCATAAATCAATGGAAAGCTTATTAAATCAGCTTTAATTGACCCTTATGACTGGTTTTGTGATCCAGGGTCACAAATAAGGAAAAAAATAAAAACATTAAGCTCGTCAAAAGAAAGACGTTCAATTTTGTGTCACTTTCTCAGTTGTTTTATTAGAAACACCCATGCAATTTAATGCCAAAGCTACAAAACATAAACTACAGTGTTATAAGTGCACATAAAATATTTTAAAAATTCAAAACTATATACAAAAGAAATGGTAAAACCAGATTTGCAAAATTAATAACTGTGGAAAAGTCGTTCAGATCTTTAAAAAGGATCTAAAAACTGTCACTGACAATAATTAAGTAAATAAATACAGTTAAGCTAAATTAAGTTAAAGTACAAAAAACACCCAAAAACTGCAGTAAGTGAGTCATTCGTTAGTCTGATTTAAACATGATTCATTGCAAGAACGGCTCATTCGTTCGTGAACTAGATTACTCTTCTCTCATACGTTTGTTGTTGTGTTTTTCTAATATTTACCCAAAAATGACAATTAACTGGAAATTATCCACAATATTATGGATAGAGGACTTATTTTAGCCAGAAGCAACTAGTTAAAACATCTTCATGATGGATTTGTTTCTTTTGCCTTTTCAAGCCGTTAATTGATGGACCGTCAGAATGAGAGTCCAAACAGCTGATTAAAAACATCACAATAATCCACAAGTAATCCACACCACTCCAGTCCATCAGTTAACATCTTGAGAAGACAAAGCTTTAAAGTTTACAGCTTGTAAACGGTGCTTGATCTGTGCAGATTTCACTCCTGATTCAGACCAAACCACTTTTTCACTAGAGGAGGTGTTATTATTGATTACGGAGTTAATTATGGATTTGTTTCGGTTTTTGTCTTCTCAAAAATCATTGTGGATTATTGTGATGTTTTTATCAGCTGTTTGGACTCTCATTCTGACGGCACCCATTCACATCCATTGATGAGCAAGTGATGGAATAACACATTTCTACAAATCTGATGCATAAACTCATCTACGTCCAGATTTAAATTTTTGGCTGAGCTATAATGGTTTTTAGACACATATGGGCTCACCTGTTGCTGGACGGGCACCTGAGACGCCACCTGCTGGGCACTGACCGCAGGCTGCACAGGCACGCTGGTCTGGAGGGGCACGTTGGACGTGGAGTCAGCGCCTGCCTCTGGGGTCTGCATGGCGCCTTGGAAACAAACAAAAAAAAAAAATCACCATTGTTCACAAATACAATGCTTAACTTTAACACGTTTTTAACAGGTTTGAACATTAGCAATAGTGATGCTCATCTTGCAAATGCTATCGGAAAGTTGTTTTTTTTTTTTTTTTTTAAATCAGTCTCAGGTCACTTCCTGTCTTCTGCAGGGTGTGATTCAGCCTGCACAAACACACATCTGTGATCTGTGTGTTCTGGGCAGGTCAGTGAGTGGAGATCGCTGCCCGTACCCAAAGCAATAAATGAAGTTAATATTTAATCGCCTCGGCAGGTTTCTCTCCGCTCACGCTTTAAACAGTAGAGGTTTAAAAAGCAATAGTTCGCTGCTGCCGTTCAGTATTGCTGAAATCATTAATGTAAGAAAACATGTACATCAGAACGTTTGCGTTGGTTTTTCTTGTTCCAGAGCCATAATGCAACATGTAAACAAGCCGTGTTTGAGCAGCGGAGCTCGACCGTACACGCAGCCCAAGGCTTCTTAGCCGCAAAAGTTTCCATGATCAGGTCTCTCCAGGTTAATTACCCTCGTGCCTCCTGACAGCCGAGCATCTCTCCCCAGAGGCTCCCTGCCACCTCCTCTTCCTCTGTTCCTCATTTACCTGAAGGGTGCAGGTGGTGTTGTGTTCAGTTCACCTCCCCCTCAGCCCTAAACGTCTGATTACCCAGCATTCCTGCCTCACACATAATCACGGCCATTTCCAATGCACACGCTAATGAGTCAACAGACTTTATCTAGAACACGCTTAAACTATTCACAGATAACATTCTAACGTTTTATGCCAATGTGGATTGCCGTCGTTTTTTTTTATTGGCATCACGCAGCACCATTATGGCTCCAAACTAGATGACTTTTAGTCTTAATTGGATTTTTTTCTTTTTAAACAGAACTTTTCATTAAACAGACTTGCATTCTAATTAAAATCCAATTTAAACTCTTGGTAAATGCTACAAATATGTCGTCCGAAATGTTACAACAGATGTGGATTTGTAGTGTAAACACACAGAAAAACCCTCATCCTGTTTAGAAATATGCTAACAAATCAGAGACATGTGGAATGCAGTTTGGCAAATGACTCAACACCTGTTGTCCTTAAACAATCTATATGTGACCCCGGACCACAAAACCAGTCTTAAGTATCAGGGGTATATATGTAGCAATAGCCAAAAATACATTGTATGGGTTTCTTTTATGCCAGAAATCATTAGGATATTAAGTAACGATCATGTTCCATTAAGATATTTTGTACATTTCTTACCGTAAATGTATCAAAAGTTAATTTTTGATTAGTGATATGCATTGCTAAGAACTTCATTTGGACAACTTTAGAGGTGATTTTCTCAATATTTTGATTTTTGTGCGTCCTCAGATTCCAGATTTCCAAGTAATTGTATTTCAGCCAAATATTGTCCTATCCTAACAAATCATACATCAGCTTATTTATTCAGGTTTCAGGTGATGCATAAATCTTAATTTAAAAAAATGTACCCATATGACTGGTTTTGTGATCCAGGGTCACATTGTTGGTTCCCCAAAGAACCATTTTAATAACCAAAAAAATCTAGGGATGTGCGGGACTAGTCGGATACAAAATTTTCGCTTAAAGGACTATCAAAACTATCAAACCTGTTTTGACTATAAACAACCTTTAGTGTAACAGAAAGATTCCATGGTTCTTCATAGAACATTTAATGCCAATGAAGAACCTCAAGACATTGGATTTAGCCATTAAAAAAAAACACTAGTTTTGTGGTCCAGGGTCACATATAGCATTAGATTCAGGAAAAAAAAATATGGTAAATGCAAATTATACAATGCAACTAACCATTTGTGTCCTTAGAGAAATAAATTGTGACCCAGGACCACAAAACCAGTCATAAGGCTCAATTTTTTTGAAATTGACATTTATACATTTTCTGAAAGCTGAATAAATAAGTCTTCAATTGAATTGTTTGTTATGATAGGACAATCTTTGGTCAAAATAAAATTTTTTGAAAATAAGAAATCTGAGGGTGCAAAAAAATCTAAATACTGAGGAAATTGCCTTTAAAGTTGTCCAAATGAAGTTCTCAGCAATACATATTACGAATCAAATTAAGTTTTGATATATTTATGGTAGGAAATTTACAAAATATCTTTGTGGAACATAATTCTAACTTAATATCCTAATGATTTTTGGCATAAAAGAAAAATCATTAATTTTGACCCATACAATGTATTGTTGGCTATTGCAAAAAAATATACCCGTGATACCTAAGACAGGTTTTGTGGTCCAGGGTCACAATTAGTTAAAACATAACATTTAAATTACTTTCAATTTGGTCCAGTTAAACTGGTATTTTAGCACACATTCATGTGTCTCTTGGACCCTTGACAAATTAGACAGATGCAGAGACAGATGTTTATAGCCTATGAAACATGAACAGGCGTGTGACCTGCCCTCATGCAAACCCAAAAATCACAACAAAACTACACAAGGTGATGAAAAAATACAGACCAGACTATATTTGCATTGCAATGATTAAATGATTAAAATAATTTATGAACTGCATAGTAAAACACTGGCTGCTGAAACATTAAAGAGACAATTCTCAAATTCAGACTGTCATGTTGATAATTTTGTTTATTGTCTATGCAGTTCATGAAAACAATACATTCCATTGTTTGATTTAATATTTTTGCTTACTTCAGTCAATAACCAATTGATAAACAATTTTGGCACTTGATGTCCGATGTAAAAATGTGCATCTTGCAGCACTGCTCTACATTGTCTTAACTAACCCCACCTGCTCCCTGTGGCCGTGCATAAACAGGCACCTGTCTGAACACTCGTCCTCCCCCCACCCCAGCTGACTTCACCTCCTCTTATTCATCCGCTCCCCTGTGGGCCACTTAAACCCAGAGCTCCGCTGAGCAACTGCAGCCTCAAAAGCCGAAGGGTAACAAAGGCCCAAGAGGAGGGCAACACTTGCCGTCTCTCTACCCCCACGGCCCTGAAACTGCCCGGCACGGAACGAGGGGTCAAATGCGCTTTTGGGACGCCAAACATACATGTTGGGCAGTAAAACTTGAGTTTGAACTGCGCTGCATTTTGTTTGTCATTTGCAGTCGTTAAATTGTACATGCACTCTTAAAATAGGGTTTTCTGCAGTGACCCTGGACCACAAAACTAGTTTTAAGTATCACGGGTATATTTGTAGCAATAGCCAACCATACATTGTATGGGTCAAAATGATCAATTTTTCTTTTATGCCAAAAATCATTGGGATATGAAGTAAAGATCATGTTTCATGAAGATAGTTTGTACATTTTTCTACCTTAAATATATCTAAACATATTTTTTGATTAGTAATATGCATTGCTAAGAACTTCATTTGGACAACTTTAAGGTGAATTTTTTTTTTTGCACTTGCAGATTCCAGATTTTCAGTTGTATCTCAGCCAAATATTGTCCTATCATAACAAACCATATATCAATGGAAAGCTTATTTATTCAGCTTTTAGATGATGATTAATTCTCAGTTTCAAAATACTGACCCTTATGACTGGTTTTGTTGACCAGGGTCACATTTTTGGTCCCCCAAAGAACCATTCAGTGGTCAATTCTTAAAACAACCATTTTAATAACCTAAAAAAACCTATAAAGAACCTTTAGTGGAATGGAAAGATTCCATAGTTCTTCATAGAACATTCAATGCCAATTTGGGCATTAAAAAAACACTGCACTAAAGGTCCTTATTGGCATTGATGGTTCCATGAAGAACCTTAAAAATCCATGGAACCTTTGCATTGACCAAAAAGTATTTGTAGTGGAAGAAGGTTGTTTAAAGATGATAAAATTGGTTCTTTTAAGAACTGTTCACTGAACAGAACCAAAAATGGTTCTTCTATTGCATTGCATTCTTCCATTGAAACCTTTATTTTTAAGAGCATAACCAAAAACAAATCCACTGCACCAACTGAAGCGAAAATGTCCATAATACAGTAACAATCATTAAAACAAAGACTTCTGAAGTGATTACAGTAGCTGGTGTATATTTAGCATTGCCAGGGGTGGTTCAGATTAAAAAAACACACACACACTAAAATAAAGCAAAAAAAAAAAAAATTAATCTTGATTAATCTTAATTAAAAAAGAAAAAAATTGTAGAAGCTCTGAAACATTTTTTTCCGAGCATCATCCGCCCACACGCTCGTGAGCGATGAACCTCAATGGGTTTAGCTTGAAATGAAATGGATATGAATTATTTACTCAATCAGTATCTCTTAAAGAGATTGGAAAGGCAACAGGATACTGCGGACAGGTGGCACGGCCCCGTTTCAACTCTACACCTGACTGTAGATAAGTGGTAACGCGAGCTGATAACTAGCGGTTTCTGACATCCTGTCCTCTTGGTTTGGCCATTAACAGACTAAGGGGGACGGAAAATAAAGCTAAAACACCAGACCCGAGAGAAACACCTGGAATAGCATAATCAACTTCGTTAGCTCGATTGCTTTTGTTTTCTTTCAGAGAAAATACTCAGAAATCACTATTCATTTCTGCAATATCAAAGATAGCATTTCTAAAAACAAAGCCGGTTGGATGGAGCGATATACCAAGCTAACTCTCTCCACTGAGCACATGTCAGGTCTTCTCCAGCATCTCACGGCACACACCTGTTCCTCAGCCTATAATGAAGACAACAGGGGAAGCGAGACGCTACTTCATCTCGCAGAGGACCCTGATGCAACTCTAGGAAACCCTCAGCGATTTGTTTAGACGACGTGACTCGAACCTGCCGCCGTTTGGAATACGTGAGAATCGCTCGCAATTCTGCATCCGGCGCCAGGAGACGGCAAACCAACGTTGCTAAAAGTGACACGCTCTTTTAGCGGTTGCAGACTAATGGGAACTGCCAAGCTATGCTGAGCCATGAAACAAACTTCAGCAGAGGTGCATCTTAAGATGGTGTCAGCGGCAGACTATAAGTTTGTTTCGTTTAAAACCATTATCAAGAAAGACTTAAAAAAGCTGATCCACAGATGAAAACATTGGGAAAAAGCAAAAGATGAGAGGACGCAAATTATGGCTGGACATGCAAACAGATGGTGCATTCTTGAGTCTTGCATACAAAAAAAATTATTATAAATACATCAAGTTTTGGCTGTGAACTGAGCAGTTTTGTCAACATTCAACAGCAGTATGATTTAGACACATCTTCAATCCCATGATCTTCCTTGCATTTCCTCAATGATCTATTTTGGCAATAATGCAAGAAGCATAAAACAATGCAACCAGACAAACCACAAATTATAATGTCAAAAGCAGTGGTGCATTTTAAGACTGTCAATGGCAGACTATAAGCTTGTTTTTATTAAAAGACTTGAAGCTAATCCACAGATGCAAACGTCAGGCAAAGCAAAAGATTAGAGGACACAAATTATGGATGAAAACAGACTTTTATACAAAAAAACAGACTATAAAAACACCATCCAGTTTGGTTGTGAAATTAAAGTCTGGACCAACTGAGCAATTTTGACATTATTAATTACAATGCACATTCAACCCAGACCATTCCCTGCATTTCCTTATTTATCCATTTTGACAATAAACGCAAGAAGCATAAAGCCATGCAGCTGGACAAACTACGAATTATAATGTCAAAAGCAGTGGTGCATCTTAAGACTTTAAGTGTGTTCCTATTAAAACCATCATCAAAAAAGACTTTAACGTGTGTCCACAAGAAGCACATCCATAGATGTCAGGAAAAAGCAAAAGATGAAAGGACACAGATTATGACTGTGCATGAAAACAGTTAATGCTGCATTCTTGCGCTTGAGGTTTTTTTTTATACAAAAAATAATTATAAAAACACCATCCAGTTTGGTTGTGAAATTAAATTACAATGATATAAAAAAGTCTGGACCAACTGAGCAATTTTGACATTATTGGACCACAAAACCAGTCATATGGGTCAATTGTTTAAATTGAGATTTATGCATTATCTAAAAGCTAAATAAATAAGCTTTCCATCGGTGTATTTGGCCGAGATGCAACTATTTGAAGTCTGGAATCTGAGGGTGCAAAAAAAATAAAATAAAAAATAAATATTAAGAAAGTTGCCTTTAAAGTTGTCCAAATGAAATTCTTAGCGATGCATATTACTAATCAAAAATTAAGTTTTGATATAATTATGGTAGGAAATTTACATTTTCATGGAACATGATGTTTAATTAATATCCCAAGGTTTTTAGGCACAAAAGAAAAATGGATCATTTTGACCCATACAATGTATTTTTGGCTATTAAGACTGTTTTTGCGCTCCAGGATCACGTTTATCCATTTTGACAATAATGCAAGAAGCATAAAGCCGTGCAACTGGACAGACCACGAATTATAATGTCAAAAGACATTGGTTTGATTCGACGTGTGACGTCAACGCTAATTTGTCAATGAAAGTGAGCTCATAAACAGGTGGATTTCACACAGCTGTGCAAATAACCAGCTGCCTATGTAGGCAGAGATGCTCACTACTCTTTGACAAGTCTCCAAAAATAAGATCTAGAAGGCAGCCCACGAGTTTTTGTTTAAGGATGCCCAAATATGCTGCGCACGCCTCTGGTGCCCTATGTAGGCAGCACACTAGGTTTTGAGACACGGCCACAGAGGCTGAGGGCCAATAGCTTAGCAAGAGTAACTCCTGCTTTATAACAATAGAAGACAGACAGATAATCTTCATATGCAGCATTGTATCATACAAAAACACACTTAAAATCGTCCAGGAACATCCATCAGTCGAAAATAAAAACACAGACATTTCACTTAAGAGAAAATCTATTCTGTTTCACACAAATGAGCGTCAGAAATGAAGCTAATGATAATGCATCAACGAGCTGTTAAAAATGATTCGGATGTACAGGTTTAATAGAACTAAAGCGTGTGTAACGACTTCAGAAAGCATGGAAATGCATTCAAAGCGTTGTGATTTTGAACACAAACGCAAACTAATAAAGAATCGCTTCATTCGGGCTCACGATGCTAACGCTAGCCGCTTAGCAACACCTGCTTCGTGAGAAAATGATGCTGCGCTTCAATAAAACAGCGTTTTCATCGCGTTTTCGCCGTTCACGTCTCGCAAACGCGTGTTATTATCATCATATTTATTATTGGACACTATTCAAACCGCGACAGATGTCGTTTACTCTTCAGGTTTAGTAAATAAAAGCAGACGAGAAGAGAAACATCTGGACGTGCCGCATCAATAGAAGCAGAATGAAGCAGCAGAGAAAAGAAGCAGCAGCAGATCAAACACAGATTAAACCTTTACGACACACAAGCCCTTTCTATTTTACTCCAGCCGTCAAATAGAAATCAAAAAGCCACGAGCATTATGCAGCGAACATATTTATAAACGAGCGGTTAATATGGAAATATTCACCTGGACTAGTGTGTGGATGAGGATGAGGATGGTAGGAAGGTGGTGGTAAGGATGGAGCGGAGAGGAGGAGGTTGTTGTTGTTATTGTTGGTGGGTTACAGTCGCCAGGACTACGGTGACTATGGCGCTGCAGCTCAGGGCAACGGTTGCTATAAAGCTCGCCGCGTAAACGAACTTGACGCTGCGGAAAGAGGCGGAGCCTAGAGCGGTTAGCATATAAAGCTCAGCGCGCAACCGAACCTGACGCTGTATGAAAGGGGCGTGGCTAGCTATGGTGTCTGGTTGACAGCTCAACCGAACTGAAAAAGAGGGCGGCGAGTATCTTTGTGGCCTCCGGAGGCTCGAATGAGTATTATTTCTATATTTTTTGTTTCTTTATGTGCGTAAAAAAATACAGCTATTATCATTCTCATAAAAGCTGAAAGTGCGAACGCAAGCGTGTATTGTAAAAGAAAGAAGTAATATCGTGGGATGTTCACACACAGAATGTTGATGCACCAATAGGAGGCGCCCGTCGCCCTGTGGGCGTGGCTTTCTAAAGCAGGTCTGGTTGAGATGAAAGAGAAAGGCGGGACTGATGCGCCAAACCACTTTCTCCTGTAAAACGTGTTTGTAGTGTAAAGAAATGGTGAGCATTTTATAAAACATTATGGCACTACTTTGCACAATATTAGAAAGAGAAAACCTAAAAAGATTTATGAAGCACTATGTCACTTTAAATTTTTTATCTATCCCTGGCATAGATCTAATTTTTTTCATTACCTATATACATGTTTTTCTGTATACGCTTTTTCAATTTTTATATAACTGTTTGTAATAATATGTACATAATTGCATAATAAAAAAGAATGCGTAGTTCTAGAATTAGCCTCAATTCAGCTGAATTCTGAGCACATCGGCTGAATAAAGTGAACCAGATGAGTATATTTAAAAACTCTTAATTGAACCTCTTAATTAGTTTTTAACATATGTGACCCTGGAGCACAAAACCAGTCATTAGTATCACGGGTATATTTGTAGCAATAGCCAACAATACATTGTTTGGGTCAAAATTATTGATTTTTCTTTTATGCCAAAAATCATTAGGATATTAAGTAAAGATCATGTTTCATGAAGATGTTTTGTAAATTTACTACCATAAATATCAAAACATAATTTTTGATTAGTAATATGCATTGCTAAGAACTTCATTTGGACAACTTTAGAGGTGATTTTCTCAATATTTTCATTGTTTTTGCACCCTCAGATTCCAAATTTTTTTTTTTTTTAAAAGTTGTATTTCAGACAAATATTGTTCTATCCTAACAAACCATACGTACATGGAAAGCTTATTTATTTAGCGTTCAGAAGGTATATAAATCTCAGTTTCATGAAATTGACCCTTATGACTGTTTTGTGGTGCAGCGTCACATATGTATTATTATTATTATTATTATTTATTTATTTATTTTTGTTGTTGCAGCAACTTTCAAACATTTGTTTTCCAAAGAAAATATTTAAATGTTAACAGATAGATTGCTCTAGATGAGATCAGTACAACACAGTATTACAGAAAAAGCAATAAATGGCATTAATGTGATATTTTGATAGTTTACATTCTGCTGTCATTTAAGGCGAGACACTGCATTACAGTGATAATTGCAAACATTTTTTGTATTACAAGTTTTCTAAAATGTTATGTTTAAAATGCAAATGAGGCATTATTTAATAAAATATATACTAATTTGCATAAATTTGTAGTACAAAAATCTAAACACTGGATGACGTTCGTTTATTTATTTATTTATTTTTACATATTAGAGTCAAATGTTTTTACAGAGGGAATTTTGGGTACCTCATTTTTGTCACTCCATAATTCAGAAAATACTTACAATATATTTTCACAATTTTGGGGGGGAATAAAATGTTGCATATAATCAAGCAAATTATATATGAACAAATCCCTCTGTAAAAACCTTTAGACAGGAATAAAAATGTAAAGTTCGGTGTGTGTAAGTGCTACTGAAGTGGAGATTTATGGCTCCGTGTATTTTTAAAGTGCTTTTAAAAATATGTACTGTAATTAAAATCTATTGACACAAATAGATATAGTGCTATAAAAGAAACACTTAACAGTGTCTTCTGGATGTTTTTCTGGATGTTTCTTCTGGACACTTTATGAAAAACCAAAAAGCCCAAAACTTGACAGGTGCATGAAAAAACATTTGCCTGCAGTGTCTCCCTTTAAGAACTTAAAAACTTCAAAATCCAGAAGTAAAATACACAACTACTGTCATTGATCAGCATTTAGGTTTTTCACACATAAACTGGACGAGGACATGTAAACCTCAAAGGCAATTCATATTCATAAATGATTTTAGTAGATAAAACATTACAAACGTAAGCTTTGTGTATAAATATTTACATCAATATGGCTTTAATCTGGGATAAGTGCATTATTTTTGCTTATTCATGAACTATTTACATAGTGGCCCCCCAAATGTTTGTATACTTAAAATATCAAAGGATGTCATTTGTTGAATCGATGCACAAACATGCTTTTTAAAGGAATAGTTAACACAAAAATCACCCATGCCATCCAAGATGTAGAGTAGCATTGCATCCCTGTCTCACCAATGGATGTGAATGGGTGCCGTCAGAATGAGAGTCCAAACAGCTGCTAAAAACATCACAATAATCCACACCACTGGACATCGAGTCCATCAGTTAACATCTTGAGACAAAAGCTGAAACAAATCCATCATTAAGACGTTTTGAAATAGAAAAAAGTGAAAAAGTGGTCTAGTCTGAATCAGGAGAGAAATCTGCACAGATCAAGCATCGTTTAGAAGCCAAAACAGCTCAAGGTGTGAACTGATGGACTGGAGTGGTGTGGATTGCTTGTGGATTATTGTGATGTTTTTAGCAGCTGTTTGGACTGTCATTCTGACGGCACCCATTCACTGCAGAGGATCCGTTGGTGGGACAGTGATGCAATAACACATTCTCATGACACAAACTCATCCTAATCTTGGATGGCCTGACGGTGAGCACATTTTCATCACATTTTCACTATTCCTTCAAGTTAAACATCTGGCAAATGTACGTTTGTCTGGTTTAAAGTGAAGTTTTGTTGTGAACTTAAAGGTTGACAAAAAGTCATTGATGTTTCAAAAAGATGCACTTTGATATTTTCTTCACTGATGGCTTAATGTGGCTTAAAAAGTCCAAATACTTCAGGCACCTGTGCTTTACAGTGTATAAAAATCCAGTTTCTCCTATAGATCAGGAGTCCATGTGAGTTGACCAAAACTCAAGTTCAGCTCCAGTTCCACTATGGTGAGATCCACCATAGTTAAACAAGTGTTCACCCTTCAGTAAAGACGCATGAGATCCGGCTCGGGCATCTCTCCGCGGTACGGATGTGAAGATAATTGTCCTCCTGCACCGCAGGCACCTGCTCTCCCAAAAACACTTCAGGTCCAGTCTGGCGATCGAACACTGCAGTCACAAACACACAAAACCATGAGCGTGCTAATTTATGCAATGCACATCATGCTGATTTATAGTATTTGTGTGTGTTTTTTACCAGCGACGCCTGACAGAGTTCTGTGCACCAGGTCGAGCTCCGGCTGAGACGCGTCTGAGGAACCCAGATTGTCCTCAAACATGGGCATCTGCATCATGGAACAGGAAGTAATATGTTTGGCAGCGTGCGGTGAGTCACCGTATGAGAACACGGTCTGGGCATCAGCAGAGAAACCTGACGAGTGTTAATGCAAAAAAACATCACGCCGGTTGATTATTCTCAACACCAAATGATCTAGCTCCTCTATTTCTCTATCTATTGTGTCCTTCATTTAACATTCCAGGCTTGAATGATGTTTCCTCAGGGTGACATTTGAGCTTGGGAAAACTTTATACGATCTGTATGATGAGATTAGACGTGTATTAGATGGATCTATTTTTGACTTCACCTGACAGACTGCCATCTGTTGCTCTAAGAGTGGAAGGACCAATTTGTGAATCATTCATCGCCGACCGGTTTGTTCTCCGCTTACAGTCACGTCTTAAATATGCATTTTGCATCTGCTTACTGCACATATGGAATATATGTAAATGTGTGTATATGTAGCGTTGGATGCCACACACATGCGCTGCGTATTAGTGTTGCTAGGGTGGTGTTGTCTGGTTGCTAGGACGGCTGCTTGGTTTTCTTTTGCTGCACAGTGAATCTAAATACAAACCAAAATCACAGTACGGCTTCGTGCAGTTGTCACACATGTAATTTGACGTGCACTGACCATCTTCACAAACTAGTAATGAGAAGTACTTACCAAACAAGCTTTAAGAACTTCCTCCAATTTTAGCCAGCATAAAAGTTGAAAACAAAGAAATTAAGACATCTATAAGCATTATTATTATTATTATTATTATATGAATATATTTATAAATAATATAATATTACTATTATATTATTTTGTAATTACATTACATTTGTAATCTAAAATTACAATTCTATAATTAAAATTATAATTAATTCTGTTTATTCTATAATTAATTCTTTCTCTATAATATTTTATTAAAAAGCATGTGTGTGTGTGTGTGTGTATATATATATATATATATATATATATATATACTCACGCACAAACTATATATATATATAACATTTTAAATTAGGCTATTTATCAGGGAAAAAAGTTTTTTATATGTTGCTGTAGGTGGTTGTAAAAACGTT
Source organism: Labeo catla (assembly GCA_012976165.1). NCBI lineage: Eukaryota > Metazoa > Chordata > Actinopteri > Cypriniformes > Cyprinidae > Labeo > Labeo catla. The sequence continues at coordinate 17,302 of VONZ01001390.1, read as the reverse complement.
GCTTTACAAAGTTTGTAAAAAGTTAACTTAATGCAAATATCAATGATGGTTTAAAGGAGAAGTCCACTTCCAGAACCAAAATTCACAGATAATGTACTCACCCCCTTGTCATCCAAAATGTTCATGTCTTTCTTTCTTCAGTCGTTAAGAAATTATGGTTTTTGAGAAAAACATTTCAGGAGTTTTCTCCATATGATGGACTTCATTGGTGCCCCCGAGTTTGAACTTCCAAAATGTAGTTTAAATGCAGCTTCAAAGGCTCTAAACGATCCCAGCCGAGGAAGAAGGGTCTTATCTAGCGGTTATTTTCATTAAAATAATACAATTTATATACTTTTTAATGTCAAACGCTCGTCTTGTCTTGCTCTCCCTGAACACTGTGTATTCTGGTTTAAGACAGTTAGTGTGTGTCGAAAAACCGCAATTGTATTTTCTCCCTCAACTTCAAAAATCATTTCAAAATCAAAAAGTCATGAACTGGAACAAAAACAGTTCAGGCAGAGTAAGACAAGACGAGCGTTTGACATTAAAAACTATATAAATTGTATTATTTTTATTAAATTAACAAATCGTGTCACTGGATAAGGCCCTTCTTCCTCGGCTGGGATCGTTTACAACCACATCTGTGATTGTTTGAAGCTGCATTTAAACTACATTTTGGAAGTTCAAAATCGGGGCACCATATCAGTCCATTATATGGAGAAAAATGCTGAAATGTTTTCCTCAAAAAACTATTTCTTACAACTGAAGAAAGAAAGACAAGAACATCTTGGATGACAAGGGGAGAGTACATTATCTGTAAATCTTTGTTCTGGAAGTGGACTTCTCCTTTAAGACATCTGTAAAATCAACACTGTAATTTTACAGTTGGAGTGTAAAATTATTTTTAGTATTTAGTATTTTTTACAGTAAAATACTACAATAATGTTATTTCACTGTAATATTTCAGTGGTACAGTTGTAATGTTTCATATTTAGTTTTTAAATCATTTTTGTTATTAAATAATTGATTTAATAGCTATAATACTACTACTATTACTGCTGAAAATGTTATTTATTTATTTATTTAATCACCATATTGATATACAAGCAAAACAAATTAGCCAGTATCATCTTTCTTTCTCTTCTCAATTTCTTATATGTGTAAAAAATTTTTGTCTCTAGAGATCATTAGTATTCCTAAATCATTTAAATACTTAAAGTAGAAGTCCACTTCCAGAACAATTTACAGATAATGTCCTCACCCCCTTGTCATCCAAGATGTTCATGTCTGTCTGTCTTCAACCATAAAGAAATTGTGTTTTGAGGAAAACACTTCAGGATTTTTCTCCATATAATGGACTGATATGGTGATTTTGAACTTCCAAAATGTAGTTTAAATGCAGCTTCAAAGGCTCTAAACGATCCCAGCTGAAGAAGAAAGGTCTTATCTAGCGAAACCATCGGTTATTTTCATAAAAATAATACAATTTATATACTTTTTAATGTCAAACGCTCGTCTTGTCTTACTCTGCCTGAACTGTTTTTGTTCAGGTTCATGTCAGTTAGTGTATGTTGAAAAACTCCATCTCATGTTCTCCCTCAACTTCAAAATCGTCCTATATCACTGTTTTACCTTTTTTGTTAAAGGTGTTTGATCTTCTTTGCATGTTCACTTTGCAAACACTGTGTCTGTTCTTCTGCAGCGATGTAGGATGATTTTGAAATGATTTTTGAAGTTGAGGGAGAAAATACGTCTGGAGTTTTTCAACATACACTAACTGTCTTGAGTCAGAATACACAGAGTTCAGGGAGAGCAAGACAAGATGAGCATTTGAGATTAAAAAGTATATAAATTGTATTTTTTTAATGGAAAAAAAAAAATAGTGATCGTTTCTCTAGATAAGACCCTTCTTCCTCAGCTTGTTCCAGCTTCCTCAGATTGTTTACAACCACATTTGGGATCGTTTGAAGCCACATTTAAACTGTATTTTGGAAGTTCAAACTCGGGGCACCATATCAGTCCATTATATGGAGAAAAATGCTGAAATGTTTTCCTCAAAAAAACATCATTTCTTTACGACTGAGGAAAGATTTTTCTTTCAAAATTTTTGTTCTGGAATTGAACTTCTCCTTTAAGTACAATTAAATGTGGCAACTTAATTTGAGGAACATTGTCACCCAGTAACAAATCATAATTTAATTCACAATATCATAACTTTTGCATTAAATGGATTAGATAAAGATATAAAAGCAAGCAGGGACGTACTGTCAGGGTGGGATGTCCTGGGATGGCTGGAGTATCTGTGGAGTTTGTGAGTGTTTTGGCCCAGCGTGTGGTGAGATGACAGCGGTACTGATGGGCCGGAGGACACCTGATGCGACACAGGAACCCTAAACCTGAGAGATCAGATGCTTTTACTATAATAAACCATCTATTTGTATTAAACCTAGGCAGCAGTTTAATGCATTTTAAAGAAATACAGTAGTTCAGTCAAGAATGAAAATCGTCTTAATTTTACTCATACAGTGAAAATGTTTACTTGGTATGCTAATCCTGCTGTTATGATATTTCTATGGTGTTTTGTTATTGTTTTTTGCTTCTTGACAGCAATCAACTCTCACTGAAAGTAGTTACAAATTACAAAACTAGGACGGTTATTACAAAATTATGAATTATGGCAGAATCAATTATGACAGAAATTGAAAAACATTTACATGCAGAATTACTCGAGTCTGTGCAATAGTGATTAATTTCTAGCTTGAGTCTGCACAGAAGTGATTCATTTAAAGCCAGAGTCTGCACAGTAGTGATTCATTCGGAGCTTGTGTCTACACAGAAGTGATTCATTTAGAGCCAGAGTCTGCATAGTAGTGATTCATTTGGAGACAGGATTTGTGCAGTAGTGATTCATTTGGAGCTCAAGTCTGCGCAGTAGGGTTTAATTTAAAGCTCCAGTCTTTGCAGTAGTGATTCATTTGGGTCTTGAGTCTGTGCCAGTAGTGATTCATTTCTTAGGAGCATTTGGAAGCTAGAGTCTGTGCAGTGGTGATTCATTTCCATTTAGAGCTAGAGTCTGTGCAGTAGTGATTCATTTTGGTGAGTCTGCACAGAAGGTTCATTAGAGCTAGAGTTGCAGTAGTGGTTCATTTTACAATGAGCAGTAGTGATTCCTTTGGAGCCAAAGAGTCTGTTGCAGGACAAGTGATTCACTTCAGTCTTTGCAGTAATTGATTCATTTGGGTCTTGACTCCGTGAGAGAAGTAAGGTGGTTTCCATTTAGAGAACAGAGTCTGTGCAGTAGTGATTCATTTACAGCTTGAGTCTGCACAGAAGTGATTCATTTAGAGCCAGAGTCAGTGCAGTAGTGATTCATTTTACAGCTTCTGAGTCTGTACCAGAAGTGATTCATTAGAGCTAGAGTCTGTGCAGTAGTGCATTTTACAGCCTGAGTCTGCACACATGATTCATTTTCAGAGTCTGTGCAGTAGTGATTCCTTTGAGCCAAAGTCTAGCAGTAGTGATTCATCTAGAGTTTGTGTGTGCACAGAAGTGATTCAGTCTTTGGAGCTTGCAGTAGTGATTCATTTCATCCTTGAGTCTGTGCAGAAGGATTCAGTGTTTAAGTGTTTAAAGCAGGAGTCCAGTCTTTGCAGAAGTGATTCATTTGGATCTTAGAGCCAGAGTCTGTGCAGTAGTGATTCATTTGGAGCTTGCAGTAGAGTGACCTTGAGTCTGTGTAGTAGCGATAGCCATTCATTTAGGAGCCAGGATTTGCACAGCAGTGATTCATTTGGAGCTAGTGTTCACGCAGCAGAGATTCATTTGGATCTTGAGTCTGTAGTAGTGATTCATTTCTTTGCTCCGAGTCTGCAGAGAAGTGTTTCATTTAGAGCTAGAGTCTGTGCAGTAGTGATTCATTTTACTTGAGTCTGCACAGAAGTGGGAGTCTTTGAGTCTGTGCACATTTTACAGCTTGAGTCTGTACAGGAAGTGATCTATTTGGATCTTGAGTCTGTGAGTAGTGCAGCAGATTCTATTTTGAGTCTGCACAGAAGACTACAGGGAAGTGATTCGAGTCTGTGCAGTGATTCATTTGGATCTTGAGTGTGCAGTAGTGATTCATTTCTAGCTTGAGTCTGCACAGCGGCGATCTTCATTTAGGAGCCAGAGTCTGATTCATTTCTGCGAGTCTGCACAGAAGTGATTCATTTTGGAGCTCAAGTCTAGTGATGAGTGTGTTTAATTTAAAGCTCCAGTCTCTTGCAGTAGTGATTCATTTGGATCTTGAGTCTGCAGTGCAGTAAGTGATTCATTCAGAGTTTGTGTCTGCACAGAAGTGATTCATTTAGGAGCCAGAGTCTGCATGAAGTAGTGGGATTCATTTGGAGACAGGATTTGTGTAGTAGTGATTCATTTGGAGCTCAAGTCTGCACAGAAGTGATTCATTTAGAGCCAGAGTCTGTGCAGTAGTGATTCATTTCTAGCTTGAGTCTGCACAGAAGTGATTCATTTAGAGCCAGAGTCTGTGCAGTAGTGATTCATTTGCTCAAGTTCATGCAGTAGTGTTAATTTTAAAGCTCCAGTCTTTGCAGTGAGTGATTCATTTGGATCTTGAGTCTGTGCAGTAGTGATTCATTTGGAGCTATGAGTCTGTAGTAGCATTCATTTAGAGCCAGGGTCTGCACAGCAGTGATTCATTTGGAGCTAGTGTCTACTTAGCAGAGATTCATTTGGATCTTGTAGTCTGTTCACTTTCTTGCTCTACTGATTCATTTCTTGCTCGAGTCTGCTTGAAGTGATCTTATTTAGAGCCAGATCTGTGCTGTAGCAGTCTGCACAAAAAGTGATTCATTTAGAACCAAGAGTTGCAGTAGTGGGAGCTCAAGTCTGCGAGTAGTGATTCATTTGCTAAGCTTGAGTCTGCACAGAAGTGATTCATTTAGAGCCAGAGTCTGTGCAGTAGTGATTCATTTGGATCTTAGAAGTCTGTGCAGTAGTGATTCATTTCTAGCTTGAGTCTGCACAGAAGTGATTCATTTAGAGACAGAGTCTGCACAGTAGTGATTCATTTGTTTGAGTCTGCAGTAGAAGTGATCTCATTTAGAGCCAGAGTCTGCATTCAGTGGATTCATTTGGATCTTAATTCTGCAGTGATTCATTTCTAGCTTGAGTCTGTAATAGAAGTGATTCATTTAGAGACAGAGTCTGCGCAGTAGTGATTCATTTGGATGCTGAGTCTGTGCAGTAGTGATTCATTTTACAGCTTGAGTCTGCGCAGTAGTGATTCATTAGGATCTTGAGTCTGCGTAGTAGTGATTCAAAAAAACGTTTGCGTCCAGCTTCCTCTGAAATAACAGCGTGAAACATTCAACTAAACACGTCATTTGATGGTTTTTTTGCACATCAGTTTAAAATGAATAATTTTGCCTGAATTGTACCTTCTAAGTTTAAGCAAATTGATTCATAATTTTGACATGTTTGATTTAGTTCCAATGACACTCTTTCAGGGCTCCATTTCTAACAGGCATCCAAAGCAGCATTGTGTTTATTCCTGGATGTAAAAAGTGCATCAGAACAGTGGCACAGGAACAGACGAACTGCTTTTACCAGAGAATCTGGGGTCAGAGGTATTTCACAACCGATTAAGCACAAAGTGAGGTAATTACGCCGATCCCATAGCCAGAGTATTTCTCGCATTTTATGATTGTCTTATTGAATTCCTGGTGCTCTCCGGCCGGTGGCTATAGCGTCGGCTGATGCGGGACCAATGAGGCAGAGCAGGTCTCGATCTCACAAGCCGATTGTCTTCCCTGGATCCCGCGGCGCACGGCGTGCCTACCGCCGGCGCCGGGACAATCGCGAGCGGCGAGAAGCCATGCGCATCTGGTTCCAGAAAGGCAGAAAAGGTTCCTCTCTGTGCCTTTGAAGTGGAGGAATGGGCATCCAAAAATATAAACCTCTTCCCAAACGCTGTGTAAAACACACAAAAGCGCAGCGGAGCCTTTCAGCGGAGAAAAGCCTGCTTTATTTGAATCAGATTATTGCAACTACGAGCTCGCAGCCATAAAGCCATGACAACCAGGAACGCATTTGTCGCAGATCAGAGAAAAAGAAAAGACGCTTTGGAATCGGTCATAGCGATTCACTCCGCCAAGGGAAACTCCGAATGAATGTCAACTAGACAGTGATTCAGTTTGTGGCAACACGCTCGATTGAGGTTCGACCAAAAACATAGTAATAGGAAAAAAACATACGGCATTCAGTGGCCCGGCGCGGATTATTAGACTCGATTCATCAAGCTTGAAAGGAGCGTCACAGACACTGGAGCATACAAGTGATGCCAGCTTGGTGTCGCGACTAACCTGTCTTTCAGCGCTCTGATCTTTGAGTGAATACAAATGCACCTTCATTTTCTCCAGTCATAGATGCATGAACGGCCGTCTTTTTTCTCCTTTTTCATTTCTTTCAGACTTTGAGTGAACCAGCTCGCAATTTTGAGCCCAGCAGGGACGTCGCAAAGGAAAGAGGCCGCTGAGGTTCTCAGGGCAGCGAAACTCTCACAGGCACTCGTTTGTCATAATGACAGCGAGGAAATCGAATTTAGCTATTGTTTCCTTCAATATGAGCATTACTGTTAACTAAAAGCATGACAAAATTCATTAAGACAAAATTAAATTTAACTAAAATTAAATAAAAAACATAAAAAACTAGTTGCCAAAGCAACATTTCTTATTTTTATTTCGTTTATTTTGAAGTACTAAAATGACTAGAACTAAATACTAGAATACTACACACTACCAGTCAAAAGTTTTTGCATGAAATGAGAATTCAGTCCATTTATTTTCATGCAACCAGATGTTTAATTTTTAAGAATGGATGATTTCGTAATGATTCATCAGAACTGAATTTTTTCTCTGGTGACGTATGCAGGTCTTCTTCAATCATTTAGTGCTCTTAACCTCCGCCCCTAAAGCAGGTTTTTTTTTAGAGCCACGCCCACATCCCAACATCCAATCAACAACCAATTCAGAGAATCAAGTCCCGACCTACATTTTTCTTTTTTAATAAACCAATGCACTTGGTTGTACATGAAAATATGGAAGAAATTATTTGTTGATATTTTCATTTTATTGCAATTTTAAGACAATTTTTTCTGGTCTATGCAGTCTTCCATTAAATGCATTAAATGTGTTATTTTAGTGTCACTAATATGCTATTATAGTTTTTGTTAATGTTTTTAATTATTTTTTTTATTTTTAGATTTTTTGTTTTCATTTAAATTATAGTTACATTGCTTTTGTAATTTTTATTCGTTTTTTTTCTTTTGTTTTATATACATTACCAGTCAAAAGTTTTTCCAGTCAAAACAGTAAGATTTTAATGCTTTTTAAAGAAGTCTCTTCTGCTCACCAAACCTGCATTTATTTGATCTGAAGTAGAGCAAAAACAGTACAATTTTGAAATATTTTAACTATTGCATTAGTGAAATCAAACCTACTGCGGGCATGAAAAATACTGACATCAAAATGTGCATTATTAATAAATTTTGTCTATCAGTTAAAGTTTGGAATAATTACGATTAATTAGTGTTTTTGGAAAAAGTCTCTTCTGCTTACCAAGGCTGCGTCTTGATCAAAAATATATTAAAAATTGGGAAATATTATTGTAATTTAAAATAACTGTTTTCTATTTGAATATATTTTAAAATGTAATTAATTCTAATAATTTCAAAGCTGAATTTTAGCATCATTACTCCAGTCACATGATCCTTCAGAAATCATTCTAATATTCTGATTTGCATTTTACATTTATTACTATTGTTATTATGTTGAAAACAGTTGAGTAGATTTTTCTGAATAGAAAGTTCAGAAGAACAGCATTTATCTAAAATAGAAATCTTTTGTAACATTATAAATGTCTTTATTTAAATTTAAAGCACCTTTGCTAAATAAAGGTATTAATTTCTAAAGTTCTTTCTCTTTGGATCTTTCTGTTCATCAAAGAATTCTAAAGAAATGTTCTCAACTGTTTTAAATAATGATATTAATATTGATAAAAATGTTTCTTGAGCAGTAAATCAGCATATTAGAATGATTTCTGAAGGATCATGTGGCACTGAAGACTGGAGTAATGATGCTGAAAATTCAGCTTTGATTATAGAAATAAATTACATTTTACAATATATTCAAATAGAAAGCAGTTATTTTAAATAGTAAAAATATTTCACAATATTACTGATTTTGCTTTATTTAAGATCAAATAAATGAAGGCTTGGTGAGCAGAAGAGACTTTTTTTAAAAAGCATTAAAATCTTACTGTTCAAAAACATTTGACTAGCAATGTATATAAAACAAAACAATAAAAACTAATAAAAATGACAAAAAAAATTACATTTAACTATAATTTAAATGAAAACAGAATCTAAAAATAAAAAATAATTAAAAACTATAATAGCATATTAGTGATACTAAAATATATGGAAACCCGTTTCCACCACCGAATATAAAACATAAAAAAGGTAATTGCGACTTTTTATCTCACAATTCTGAGTTTGTATCTCGCATTTGTGACTTTTTTCTCAGAATTGTGAGATACAAACTCACAACTGCGAGTTATAAAGTCCAGTTCTGAGGAGAAAAAAGGACTGAAATGTTTACAGAATTGCAAGTTTGTATCTCACAATTCTGACTTAACTCACAATTGTGAGTCACATAGACAGGGAAAGTGAGTCTTAAAGTTGTGATGAAATGGAAGTAGTGACAAATCATTTCTTTCATATTTTCATGTACAACCAAGTGTATTGGTTTATTATAAAAAGAAAAAATGTAGGGCAGGACTTGATTCTTTGAATTGGTTGTTGATTGGATGTTGGCATGTGGGCGTGGCTCTCAAAAGAGCTTGTGGGGGGGCGGGGCTTAAGAGACTTGATTGAAGAAGACCTGCATACGTCAGCAGAGAAAAGATCCAGTTTTGATTAAACGTTACGAGATCAAAACATTTTTACAAATTAAACATGCTTGGATGAATTGTTCACAAAAACATGCATTTAGAAAATACATGACTAAACTGTCATTTCATGCTGACTTTGAGCAGCAAGATTTAGCTCAATCTAGTCAAATCCTCATGAATATAATCAAGCTTCATGTTATTTCCCACTCTATATTCTTGTTCACTTTCACAGAAGTTAAATGCTGTGACTCATGCATTTCAAAACCTTTAATGTCATTGATTGAAAACTGATCAAGGTTTGCTACCTGTTGTTTCCCTGTAAGGGCGGCAGCTGCATGTGGGGTCCGTTTGGGGTCTGAAGGGTCTGTGAACCGGCGGGGATCTGCATCGGACTCTGCAGCGTGTTCGTTTGGCTGGGCTGGTTGAGGGTGAACACTTACACATCGACAGAAGACAAAACAGTAAAACAGTGGAAAGATTAGATGCCGTTAGCCATCACTAGAATGAAAATGACTGTTTTCCCAATGTTTTTTCAATGCAAACATGCACTAAATCGATCAGTGCATGAAAACAACACTGTTGTTTTTATTTCTACAAGTGTTCATCGTACCAGTGTAGAGATCATCAGTGGGCGACTGGTGCTTGGTCTCAATCAGGTCCAGTGGCACGAGGCTGTGCTGCAGCGGCTGAACCGTCAAACACTCGCTGAGTCCGTCCTGACTGAGATCTGTGCTGCGTCTCAACTACATCACATCAAACACAGCCACGTTTATTCACAGCCACTACATCTCCTGCCCTCAAATCAACATGACACGCTTTAGCAACTGTTTCTGAAAGACTGAGGGTGGATTTTATGGTAAAACTTTACTGAAATTCTATATATATAATGCATTATAGAAGTAGTTTCTACAATGCAGTGCACCTTATTATGCACCGTATGACCTCATGAATAATTGTAAGCATGGTTATAAAACATAATAATTCTTTTAGAAAGCTGAATGCATTAAAATGCATGACAAACAAACCTTCAAATATTATGATGCATGCTAACTTATGACAAGACATAAAATTTAAGGGGAAAAAAAATCAAAGGGAAAACAATACAGAAATATGTTCTCTAAGTATAGTTCGAGGTTTACTTTCACTTTCAAATTAGCAGAAATTCAGCATCTAGCAATTGTGTGTTTTTAGTTTGTTTCAGTTTTCCCTCTTTTCCTTGCATTCTTTTGGTAAAAGCGCTGTGCACATTTTACTTTCACTTTCAAATTAGCAGCAGTTCGCCGTCAAGCAGTTGTTTATTTTTAGTTTGTTTAAGTTGTCCTTCCTTTCTTCACTTTCCTTCAGTTTTAAGTAGCATGTAAAAGCGTTGTGCACATTTTACTTTCACTTTCAAATTAGCAGCATTAACGTAATGTAACAAACTTTTATTAACGAAACACATAAAAATACATCATGTTATATGCCTATATACAATAATAACTTACACAAAGTTTAAATAGGTATACAAAACTGAAAATTAGTAAACACTGTAACCAAATAAATAAGGTAATAATAATAATAAAATAACTTTTATTAGCAAAACCAATAAGAAGGCTTGGAAGCACAGCATACTTGATGTAATATATATATATATATATATATAAATATAAATTACACAGTTTAAATAAATAAAAATCAGCAAACACTGTGAAACCAAATAAATATGAAACTTCCACTATCACCTTAGATAAATGGCAGAAGTCAACAGGCTTTTCAAAATACAAAATATTTTTAAAACAGGCGCTTTTGCATTTTGTTTTGAAACTCTTCCACCATGGTCTTGTCTTTCTCACCTCTCTCTTCTTGTCAGTCAGCTCGGCTCTCACTCTTCACGTGATAAATAAAACCTGATCTGTGATGTGACTGTCGTTCGGCACTAAATGATTTTTATTACTATAAAAAAATCAAAACAACAAGTTCTTCGGGTGACTGACAGATCAAGCAGCACATACCGCCATCTAGCGTGTATTGTTTAATGAATATTGAGCGACCTAAGCCATGTAGCACAGAAATTACGCTTTCGATTCACTGAAAACAATGAAACACATAAGGGAAATAATCCCTCATGAAAATTAATGCCATGATCATATGAATTTAAGTCTTGCTGCTCTGATTTAAGACCTTTTCAAGGCCTTAATTCACAGAAAAGCAATTTAAGACTTTTTTAAGACCCGCGGAAACCCTGCAAAATGCATTCTAAATACTTTTTATAAAGCATTATTGCATTAAATGCTTTTAGTGTTACCATTTTTATCAATGAGAAACTGACTGGACAGTAAAAAGTGGCCATAAAGTACAATGTAAAAATTCATTTTTGAAGTTGAAAATAGATTATAAGAGTACATTTTACAAGAAAATACTATTTAAGTATTTTTACCAAAAAAAACCACATTTAATTCTGTTACTTGCCATTTCCATAATTATTTGTAATTATTAAAATGCGATTTCTGAGTGAAAATTATTTTAAAGTACATCCTACACTGTCTTGTTTATTGACAAAATTTAATGTAATTTTATGCTAATTTTTTAAAATTTAATGTAATTTTATGCTAAAACTAAGTGTAAATGTCTATTTTGCAGATTAGATGCTGAAATGGATAGTCATTTTAGTTATTATTTAAGAAAATAAATGAAAATAACATATTTGGATTAACATGCACCAATGAATCGTTTACAATAAGACCAAAAGAGCAAATGTCCATTAGTGATTTCATATTGACTTAAAAACTGCATTTACTTTCCAAACAGTTTCAAAGTGAATAGACGACAACAAGTGTAGATAAAGGCTTGGATAATTGGCTCCTAATCTTTTGCTTAATTGAGCTGAATATACAGTAATTAATCTTGAGCATATGGTTTAATATCGCCGCTTAAAATATCGCTGCGTTTGGAGCTCTCGACGTGCGTGATTATATTTAGCATGTCTAATAATACAGCGGTAATTCATAATAATCATTGGTGAGAATGAAACGAGCGTATACACACTGGACAGATCGGGCATAAGCGAAGGCGCGGGTTGACGTGCTGCACTATTTTTTTCTCTCCCACAAACGTCTACCTGAGGAATCTGTATCTATGGTGACGTGACCTTTATTTTGTTCCTCTGATAATGAACGGCTCCTACACAAGGCTGCTAACAAGTTACAAGTTTAGAGACTTCGTTATCAACACCCCTCTTGACAAATGCTACGCCGTTTGTGTCACAAATGCACAACTCTCTGTGCTCGTTCTTTGTGAGACAACTAATGGATAGTTCAGAAGACACAAAAACCTTTATGTCTTTACAAACCTATATGCTTTTGTTTTAGTCTGTGGAACACAAAAGCGTCTTTGTTTATGTGCAACAATTTGAAAACACCATAAAAAAGAGATTTCTACTTGAAAGACGTCTCTTCTGCTCACCAAGGCTATTTCTTTGGGCAAAAACAACTGTTTTCTATGTGAATTTCTGTTAAAATATAATATATTTCTGTGATCAAATCTGAATTTTCAGCATCATTACTCCAGTCTTCAGCATCACATGATCTTTCAGAAATCATTCTAATATTCTGATTTGCTGCTCAAGAAACATTTAAAATTATCATCAATGTTGAAAACAGTTGTGCTGCACCATATTTTTGTGGAAACCATGATGCATTTTATTTTTCAGGATTCACAGATGAATAGAAAGTTAAAAGCAACTGCATTTATTTGAAACAGAAATTTTTGTAATCTTTTTACTGTCACTTTTGATCGATTTAATGCGTCCTTGATGAATAAAAGTATTAATATTTTTCACTTTTTATTTATTTATTTTTTCCTTACCACAAACCCTTGAATGGTTATGTATCACTGTTTTCATATCAGCATATTAGAATGATTTCTGAAGGATGATGTGACACTGGGTATCGAGAACTGGTTGCATTTTAGAACCGAGTATTCGATAAAATACATGCATTTCGGTTCCTATTCCTGTGTTTGCATTTTAATGTGATTTTAAAGTTTAGAAAATCAAACAATTTAGGCTCAGGAAGGGGAAAAACTCCAATATGCATAAATATGTCAGTATATCATCATAAACAGCCGTTTTTTGTCGAAAGTAAACAGATGAGAGAGAAAACAGTATTTTTAGATCCGCATGCGTTTGGTGTTAAAGAGACAGTAACCTAATAAACGTGCTGCCTGTCATTAATGTTAATGCAAGAACAAAGAATCATTCACTGATCTTGACTGAATATCTTTCGTAACTTCAGTGAATTAATCTATATTTGTTATTAAAAGAAAACTATTCAGTGTTTTTAAGTTTTTGATTTAAATTTTTGTATACCTGTAATTTGTTCAGTTGTATTTATGTGCTTGCTAATTTATTTGCTTGTTCCTATTTTATTACTGACTGTTTACTTGCCTTTAACAGTTTAATGTTTGAAATCAATATTACTCGTTTATTAGTTGTTTTTGTGGTATTTTTTGTTAAAACTATAGGCAAAAATGTCTGTTTTGTAGGCTGCTGATTTTTGCTAATTTTATTCAGCTGCAACAGAAAGCTTTGTAAAAATACAGAATAAAAATGTTTGACCTCATTTTTATTGACTTTTTAATGTTATTGGAATCGAAACTAGGAAACGTTAAGAATCGGAATCGATAAAATTTAAATGATACCTAACCCTACTGAAGACTGGAGTAATGATGCTAAAAATTCAGCTTTGATCACAGTAATAAATTACATTTTAACAGATATTCAAATAGAAAACAGGTATTTTAAATGTTAAAAATATTTGACAATATTTGACCTTCTTAAAGGAAAAGTCCACTTCCAAAACAACAATTTACAAATAATTTACTCACCCCCTTGTCATCCAAGATGTTCATGTCTTTCTGTCTTCAGTCATAAAGAAATTATTTTTGAGGAAAGCATTTCAGGAGTTTTCCTCATATAATGGACTTCAATTGTGCCCCCGATTTTGAACTTCCAAAATGTAGTTTAAATGCAGCTTCAAAGGCTCTAAGAACGAGTCGTCTCGGGGAGTGATTCGTTCAGTCGCGCATGCGCAACATCCTATTAGGTTCTGTACTGGAATTAGTTCACCTGTTTCGAGTCGTTCGTTCATCTTATGGGGCGTCACGTGATGCTGATTTTGCTAAAATTAACGAAATGACTCGAAGAAAGATTCGTTCATTTTGCTGAACGAGACTCAAAGGTCTGAGTTGGTAAAATGATCCGAACTTCCCATCACTACTACGAATCACGTAGTAGTGTAATAAGTAATAAGTTCATGGTCTGTGTACTCCGGCTCAAAAAGGTAGAGTATGGCAGAAAAACTCCATCTTATTTTCTCCTACAACTTCAGAATCGTCCGACATCGTTGTACCTTTTTGTTTGTAAACAGCGTTTGACTTACTTGAACTTTCTTAAACACTGGGTCTGTAGTTCCGTCTACGTTACGCGTGACCTTTCGACATGATTCAATAGTACGTAATGTTGTGAACGTGCATCCCAGAGCCTGTGCTACACGAGCTTTTGTGCTTAAAGTATACAAATGTTTATTTTTAGAAAAAAATGACAGATCGTTTCGCTAGATAAGACCCTTCTTCATCAGCTGGGATCATTTAGAGTCTTTGAAGCTGCATTTAAACTACATTTTGGAAGTTTAAAATAGGGGCACCAATGAAGTCCATTATATGAAGAAAAAGTCCTGAAATGTTTTCCTCAAAAACCATAATTTCTTTACGACTGAAGAAAGAAAGACATGAGCATCTTGGATGACAAGGGGGTGAGTACATTATCTGTGAATTGCTGTTTTGGAAATGGACTAATTATTCCAAACTTTCCATTAGTGCACCTTCCACGTCTTCTAAAGTCAAATTTTCGAAAATGAATAAAAATTACATTTTCTTTTTTGTGGTACATGCAAAAACAAATTAGCATCAGAGTTTGGAATGACACGAGTGTGAATAACCAGTTTTGGGGGTAACGTAACAAGTTACGTAATCCGATTACTTTTTTCAAGTAACTAGCAAAGTAACACATTACTTTTTAATTTGCAAGAAAAGTTACTTTTTCAAATAAGTAACACCAGTTACTTTTTTTTTTCCATTTATTGATTGAAAGCTCTGCTGTCCCCATGTTGAGAGAAATCAGGAGTACGATGTTACTTTAGTTCTAGAATAAATGTGAACATGCATTAGTTAATCTCACTCACAAATAAAAATGCTTATTCCTCAAAATAAATAAAAACAGTTAAATGCAAACTCAGAATATGATGCAAACCTGCAATAATTAAATGTTTAATAATACAAATATCCTTATTAACCAGTGTTTTTGCTACCAACCTTCTATGATCCAATTCAACCATACTAATAAGCAAAAATTACTCAAGATAAACTAACATTTCTTCTTCTTCTTTTTTTTTTATTATTATTGCTGAAGAGTGTTAAACTTTCTTATGTGTTCTTGAGGCTTGAATTTACTCAGCCTGAGGCTTTTGGTGTGAAAGGGCTTTTACATTTGCCAAAAATAGAACTTTTTAATATTAAAAACAAAGAAGCAAGCCCTGCCCAGATTTAAAAAGTAACGCAAAAGTAACGTAACACATTACTTTCCATAAAAAAGTAACTAAGTAACATAATTGGTTACTTTTTTTTAGGGAGTAATGTAATATTGTAATGCATTACTTTTAAAAGTAACTTTCCCCAACACTGTGAATAACTGTTGACTGAATTAAGACGACTTCTGCTTTAGTGTGTTTGATGATTCTTGTACCTTCTTCCTGGCTTGCTGCTCCTTTAGGGAGTGTGATTTAACATGTTTGCGCAGAGAGCTGGGGTCCGTGTAGCGTTTCGTGCAGCCCTGGATCTGACACGCGTAGGGTTTCTGCAGAGAGACAATCTGTTAGTGCACACGTCTGCGCCTCTTGTTTGCAGGTGTGTTGCGTGGGAGTGTTAAACTGCAGATAGACTCAAGAAACCACCTTGCGTGGAGGCTTCGTGAGGTTTTCGGGCTCCACTCACCGTGTCGACGTGCGTGCGCTGGTGTTTGGCACGATCGCTGGAGTTGCTGAAGGCTTTCTGACAGCCGGGGTGTTGACACACGTAGGGTTTCTCGCCCGTGTGGCTCCTCAGATGGATCTTTAGGTTCTCCAAGCGGGAAAACGCCTTCTGACAGCCATCAAACTTAAGATAAAAAGAAGATATGATAGAATAAAAAGGTTAGATGGGTCACTTTGTACTTTTAAAACACTCTGTCTAGACTACATGACACAGATTGACCAGGAGGGGTCAGTGTTTTGCTGCTCAAATGACCAGTTTATGTCTATTCAAGCTCTCATTACTGTACAGCGATTGTAAATGAACAGATCCGTAACTCTGGAGACTTTGATGCAATTTCGCTCAAATTTCACTCTTGGCTTCCAGTCGTGTGCCATTTCACGGTCCCTCTGCTTATTTTGTGCCGTCTTCATTAGATTAAACCAACACTATTCTGTGCAATTATTATTATGCCTTATTAAATAAGCTAATTAAAATGGAGAAAATGCAGGAGCAATAGTAGGCGACGTGTTTTCATCCGTTCTCCTGGATGATGATCTCTGGAGCTTAGTGTGAACTCAGCGGTCAGCCGTGCGACACCTTAACGAGGCTTCATACTTTCACGCTTAGTCATAGTCTTCAGGAATGCGTCTAAAGGTGTGTAATAGTTAATTCTTGATGATGCTGCCATTTCAGATGAGCATTTTCTGTGTAAAACCATCATCACAGGGGAGATGAAATTAGCCAGCCACAAGCTGTTGTTTTGTATGGCCTATAAATGTCTATATAAAATGGTACTTGTTATGCATAATGAAAAATACATTATATATACACCCAGATGTTATGTATAATTATGTATATGGGTTGTTGACATGACATGGCTTTTTCACTGTCCCACAAGTTAAAAATGAATATAATTAATATTGTCGTTGTTTAAAATGCAGTACATCACTGAATATTTCTTTGTCTTACATGGACATGTCGATATAAAAGCTGCAGTGTTATCGATTTTTTTTTTATTTATTTATTTTTTGAGCCAAATCTCATAATTGTCCTATGGTGTGACTGTCTCAAGCATGGTTCAGTAAATTACAGCTTTTATAAATTTAAAATAAAAGCATAAACATGTTAAGAAATACCTCCGGCATAATTGTACAAGTGTCTATTTTAGTAAATGCCAATCGTGACACACATGAAATATGATGTGACGTAATGTCCTGTGGCATGACACACATAAAATATGGTTTGACGTAATGTCCTGTGGCATGACACACATAAAATATGGTTTGACGTAATGTCCTATGGCGTGACACACATAAAATATGGTGTG